>JAODAL010040907.1:0-36416 GCA_025379985.1 Phyllomedusa bahiana
CATTTAAGCGGGTTTCCTTCGACCAACCAGATGGAATAGGGCCACTTTGACAACTAGCTGGAGCAGGACCACCTTGAGCAACCAGCTGAAGCCGGACTTTAACCAATCAGGTGGAGCAGGACTACATTGCTAGGATATTGATACAGGTCAACCTAGAAATTGAAGCAATATTTTCTTGGGCAGATCAGCTTCATATACAGCCCAGATTTGGAGCAGGATTTGACTCAGCAGCCCAAAGTCCAAGTGATGCTTCCACAGCAAAAAGTAGTAATTTTAGCTTTGCAGTCCTGCCCAGTAATGGAATAGGGTCTCTTTCTATCTTTGGGGGCGGGGGGCCTCGTACAGTCCAAAGCTTTGCCCTTCCAGCACATATTTTGCTAACCACATCATGGTAACGAGCAGCCGCTAAGCTCGCCTGTGTGCATTCATCTTCTCCAATGGGAAGGAGGCCTATACAATGCTGTAAAGACACAGCCTATTTTTTAAAAGGGTTAATGTGACTATCGGGGTTTAACCGTATAGCATTCTACAATAAACAAGGATTCAGTCTGTGATTACACTGACTCGTAAAATTTCCACCCCACCTTATAATACGGATCCCTTAAACCATGAAGAATCAGCGCTGGATCTAACCCCTCTGTTCAGCCTGGCATTAATGCCTTGCTCGTCTAAGTCTTATATGTAGTTTCTATGTTGTGATACATTTTTGTGCTTCTCCTTGTTGTCTTGTTTCCAGTACAATTTCTCTTCGGTGAGGTAAGGGGTCTGCATAGCAAATATTTAAGTGGAGCTCTCTTCTGATGTTGGTTAACACCACCACACCCCTAACTACCTGGGGCAGGAGGACCCTGATGCCTCTTTGCCTGCCCCTCACCCTCTTCCCCTCCAATTCCTTTTCTGACTCCTGGGGTTAATTCGTTATACCCTTGTTTGCTAATGTTGTAGGGCCTTTGCTGCAGAGCTCTCAAGACCCAGAACCCCAAATGATCAGGGTCAGCAATTAAACTGGATGCTACTCTTTGCCATGCTATAATTTGGGATACAGTGACCTGAATCATAATACTATAAATCGCTCCCACAACACACAATATAAACTGGTTCCAGAACGAGCATTGTATGATGAAACCATAACTCTGTGAAAAACTGCGAAGCCTCATAATGTCACCAACATAATGCAAAATGAAGATGAAAGCGCCACCTTTTCCCTTTAAAAAACATCAAAAAGAGCTGCTGGGAAAATGGAAATCACCTTTTATGATAGGAAAAAGGGGTTCTTTTTACACAAATTTTCCAAAAAAAAGAAAATGTGGCCCTCACCTGGTGCCCAAACAAGCTGCTCATCCTGGCAAATGTAAGAGCAGTACAGGACATGTAGCACCGCACTGTTTTTTTCTGTAAAGCTATAGACTGCCAACACTGCATGCACCTCACTAATACATTAAAGCAGGGACAGGGCTTTTTCTGCACTGTACGTAGAGAAGGCCTACTAACCCAAACACTCACACCTCACATATACATGAAGAGCAGTAAACAATAGTAGTATTTATGAGAGAGGCGCTATAACGCCAAACACGCATGCACCCCACCAATCAAGTAAGAGCAGTACAGGACATGTAGTACCGCACTGTACGTAAAAGGCACTATAGACCACCAATCACTGATCACCTCACTAATACATGTAAAGCAGTACAGGACATGTAGTACCGTATTACTGAAAGGTACTATAGACCTCCAATTTACTGCACGCACCTCACCAAAAACCTGTAAGGCAAACAGGGCGGTACCCAATTACTGTAGAGAGGAGTATAGATCGCCAATCACCATCACCTCACTAATACAGTAAACAGTACAGGACAGTAGTACCCACTGTACTAAGAGAGGCCTATTAACCGTCAGTCACTGCATCACCATACTAAAACATTTTGGGGCAGTACAGGACATGTATACCGCACTGTACTTAGAGATTTTTAAGACCACGAAACACTGCTGCACCCACAAAAACATTAAGACATACAGGGCATGTAGTACCGCACTGCATGTAAGAGGGGCCCATAGCCCCAATCACTCATGCACCTCACTAAAACAAAGTAAACCAGTAAGGGCAGTAGTACGGCACTGTACTGAGAAGAGCTATAGCCCCCAATCACTCAGGCCCTCACAAAACATTTAAGAGCATACGGACAGTAGTACCGCACTGTACGTAGAGAGGGGCCCATAGACCATCAAACACTGCATGACCTCCCAAACATGTAAAGCATAAGACATTAGTACCACACTGTACTGTAAGAGGGGCTATAATTATAATCACTGAACCATCTCACTAATAATGTAAGAGCAGTACAGGACATGTAGTACCACATGTACTTTTATAGACCATAATTACTAATCACTGAAAGCATCTCACTAATACAGTAAAGCAGTACAGGGCAGTAGTACCCGCACTGTAAAGTAAGAATGGGCACTAATACAGATGATTTACAATTAAAATGATCATGATAATTGTCTGGATCAGTGTCTGGGACATTGTTTCTTAAAACTACACTCAACATACAATGTCCCAGGAAAGATTGTTGTTTGTTGAAAATATTACATCCTGAGCCCATTGTAACTTGAGGGATCACTGCACAATGCTGCCACACAGGTTATACACCCATATGGGGTCTTGTCCATTTTTATGGCTATGAGAAATCAACTTAAAATAAACAGCTGACCTGGGCCGGATCCCTTCTAACTAATATGGCCCTATTGCAGCAATGTGGGCTGCATCTATACATTATACAACCCTTTATACGCATATGTATCCATTCACTTACAGTGCTGCTCATATATACAATATAATCTACTACATGGTCCCAGATATATTAGTTATTTAAACAGAGCATAGCATCCTTTTAGGTTTGCTAACCTCTCCTTAATTTACTAGTATCCCCCTTCCCACATTAGTATTTAAGGTTTCAGTTATTCACCTGTGTATCCTGTTACCAGGAGGCTGCTGGATCATGGGCCCAAGGTGCTAGGAATGGGCCCTACTTCCAGAGCTCGATCTGTGCACAACTGATAGGCCAGTGGTCTGCAAAGTGCGGCCCTCCAGCTGTTGGGAAACTACATCTCCCATCATGCCCTCTGTTATAGATTATATAAATGCATGATGGGAGATGTAGTTTCCCAACAGCTGGAGGGCCGCACTTTGCAGACCACTGTTATAGACTATGTCTACACAGCAACATTAAAGGGGTTGTCTCACTACGAAGATTATAGTTGAAAATGTGGGAACCAAAAATCTAAGGATGTACGTCTTTGGTTTCTATTGGGGAAAGTGCTATGGTTTTAGAAACGGTTTGTTTACATGTGCTTAGCAACGGTGTTTTTTTAATTGGTCAGGGAAAAGCAATCTTTTCCCTGCCCAGCCGGTGCACTTTAAAAGGGAAAAGGGAGTGAAAGGGGGGGGCAGGGATGTTTGTATTGGCAGGCATGGAGGAGAACCCGGGAGGGGCCCTTTGCGGGGGGGTTGTGGGGTATTTTACCCCTCTTCACTGCCCTCCCCCCCATCCCTGTGGCTGCTAATCACAAAACCCCCTGTGGTTTCCCAAACACCCTCCCCCGCTCTTCACTCCCCTTTTTCCCCTGAAATGTCCCTCCCAAATACACACAACCCCCCTGCAAGTCCCTCACTGCTTCTCCTCCATGCCTGCCAATAAAACACATCCCTGCCCCTCCTCTTCACGGCCCTTTTTTCCTTTTTCAAAGTGCACACCTGGGCAGGGAAAAAAAGCCCCTGACCATAAAAAAACACCGTTGTAAACACATGTAAAAACCCCCCGGGTTTACTAAAACCTAGCACTTTGCCAATTTGTAACCCCAAGGACGCCCAACCTTAGAATTTTTTTTCCCCCCCCAAATTTCAACTAAGAATCTTCGTTTGAACAAAACCCCCTTTTAAAAAGTCATCCAAAACCGCCCGGGTTTTTTTTCAATCCCCCGGGCTGGGGTTTGGGGGGTGCAGAGTTTGGTTTAAAAAAGGTGGTCGGTTTTTTTTGGATTTGCAGGCGGCCCCGTACATTTAAATAAACAGGGAAACTTTTGGCAAAAAACCGGAAGAACTGGGAAAGGGAAAACGGGGGATTTCAAAACTGACCCCAAAATTTAAAATTTTTGCTTTTAGACAAAACATGGGTTTTTTTATTGCTGTCTTTGGGGGGAAAAGGTTTTGAGTTGGGTTTTTTTGGGGAATTCTAAAAATGTATTTTGCCCAAAACCCCCTGTAATCCTGTCTGTTAAACATAGCCATAGTGGGATTTCAAAAAGGGAATTTTTTCATTGAGCAACCCCGGGGAACCCCCACTTTATACTTTTTTTTTTTGGACAATCAACTGACAGACGGGGATTTTACTGCTATTTTTTTGTTTCCCCAGAGAAAATTTTTAAAAACAAACCCATACTTGGGTACAATACGAACCAAACCCTCCCGCTTTGTTTTACTATTAAAATCTGTTGGGGTTTTAGCCTTCTAAATTGAATGGGAAAAAAGTTTTTTTTTTCACGTCAGAAAAACAGAGGTCATAAAATTTCCTTTATGACTATTTTGGTTTGTGTCCATCCTTGGGGTTTTATTAAGGTTTTTGGTAGTGTCCATCCTTGATGATCTATAAAGGGAGTGTCCCAAACCTTTATATCTGTAAGGTAGGGTCCAAACCTTGATCAAGGGTTTTGGTAGTGTCCATCCTTGATGATCTAGTATGGTAGTGTCCATCCTTGATCTACTATGGTAGTGTCCATCCTTGATCTAGTATGGTAGTGTCCATTCTTGATCTAGTATGGTAGTGTCCATCCTTGATCTAGTATGGTAGTGTCCATCCTTGATCTAGTATGGTAGTGTCCATCCTTGATGATCTAGTGTGGTAGTGTCCATCCTTGATGATCTAGTATGATAGTGTCCATCCTTGATAATCTAGTATGGTAGTGTCCATCCTTGATGATCTAGTATGGTAGTGTCCATCCTTGATGATCTAGTGTAGTAGTGTCCATCCTTGATGATATATTATGGTAGTGTCCATCCTTGATAATCTAGTATGGTAGTATCCATCCTTGATGATCTAGTATGGTAGTGTCCATCCTTGATGATCTAGTATGGCAGTGTCCATCCTTGATGATCTAGTGTAGTAGTGTCCATCCTTGATGATCTAGTATGATAGTGTCCATCGTTGATAATCTAGTATGGTAGTGTCCATCCTTGATGATCTAGTATGGTAGTGTCCATCCTTGATGATCTAGTGTAGTAGTGTCCATCCTTGATGATCTAGTGTAGTAGTGTCCATCCTTGATGATCTAGTGTAGTAGTGTCCATCCTTGATGATCTAGTGTAGTAGTGTCCATCCTTGATGATCTAGTATGATAGTGTCCATCGTTGATAATCTAGTATGGTAGTGTCCATCCTTGATGATCTAGTATGGTAGTGTCCATCCTTGATGATCTAGTGTAGTAGTGTCCATCCTTGATGATCTAGTGTAGTAGTGTCCATCCTTGATGATCTAGTGTAGTAGTGTCCATCCTTGATAATCTAGTATGGTAGTGTCCATCCTTGATAATCTAGTATGATAGGGTCCATCCTTGATGATCTAGTGTAGTAGTGTCCATCCTTGATGATCTAGTGTCGTAGTGTCCATCCTTGCTGATCTAGCATGGTAGTGTCCATCCTTGCTGATCTAGTATGGTAGTGTCCATCCTTGATGATCTAGTATGGTAGTGTCCATCCTTGATGATCTAGTGTAGTAGTGTCCATCCTTGATGATCTAGTGTAGTAGTGTCCATCCTTGATGATCTAGTATGGTAGTGTCCATCCTTCATGATCTAGTGTGGTAGTGTCCATCCTTGATGATCTAGTGTAGTAGTGTACATCCTTGATGATCTAGTATGGTAGTGCCCATCCTTGATGATCTAGTATGGTAGTGTCCATCCTTGATGATCTAGTGTAGTAGTGTACATCCTTGATGATCAAATATGGTAGTGTCCATCCTTGATGATCTAGTATGGTAGTGTCCATCCTTGATGATCTAGTGTAGTAGTCTCCATCCCTGATGATCTAGTGTGGTAGTCTCCATCCTTGATGATCAAGTATGGTAGTGTCCATCCTTGATGATCTAGTATGGTAGTGTCCATCCTTGATGATCTAGTGTAGTAGTGTCCATCCTTGATGATCTAGTATGGTAGTGTCCATCCTTGATGATCTAGTATGGTAGTGTCCATCCTTGATGATCTAGTATGGTAGTGTCCATCTTTGATGATCTAGTATGGTAGTGTCCATCCTTGATGATCTAGTATGGTAGTGTCCATCCTTGATGATCTAGTATGGTAGTGTCCATCCTTGATGATCTAGTATGGTAGTGTCCACTTCTGATGATCCAGTTTATTAGCCTCAAACACTTGTGAACCAGTACAGTAGGTTGACTTCTTGTGATCCAATGTAGTAGTCTCCTTTGCTGGTGAACCCATGCTGTAGTGTCCTTTTCTGATGATCCACTACAGTAGTGTCCATTCCTAGTGATCCAGTACAGTACAGTCCATTACTGTTAATCCACTGCAGTAGTATCCATTTTTGGAGATCCAGTACATTAAGGCCATGTCTCCACAGCACAGGATTACAGTCTGATTGTTTAGCAGATTCAGTATTTAGAATCCACAAAAATCCAACTGTAGCCAGTGCCCCATAGACCACAATAGAAAATCCGAGAAATTTCTATATCTGGATTTCTAAACCGCCGGCCTCTGCCGGAATATAGAACATGTTCTATCTTTCGGTGGATTCTAGTACACCTCTATGTACTGGACTGTATGTAGTATGGTCCATTCCTGGTGATCCTATCTGTAATAGTCAATTCCTGGTGATCCAGTGCAATATGGTCCATTCCTGGTGATCCAGTATAGTGTAGTCCATTCCTGGTGATCAATAGTGCAGCCCATTCCTGGTGAACCAGTGTGTTATGATCCATTCCTGGTGATCCAGCATAGTACAGTCCATTTCTGTTCAACCAGTGTAGTATGGTACATTCCTGGTGAACCAATCTGTTATGGTCTATTCCTGGTGATCCAGTGTAGTATGGTCCATTCATGATGATCCAGTATACTACAGTCCATTTGTGGTGAACCAGGGTGTTATGGTCCATTCCTGGTGATCTAGTGTGGTACAGTCCCTCCCTGGTGAACTAGTGTGGTAGGGTCTATTTCTGGTGATCAAGTATAGTACAGTCCATTTCTGTTCAGTCAGTCTAGTACGGTCTATTCCTAGTGATCCAGTCTGTTATGGTCCATTCCTGGTGATCCAGTGTAGTACAGTCCATCCATGGTGAACTAGTGTGGTAGGGTCTATTCCTGGTATTCCAATGTGGTATAGATCATTCCTGGTGATCTTGTGGAGCAATCTCTATTTCTAGTGTATAGTATTGTATGCTCCTTCCTGTGGGCAGCGTCCATTCAATTTATCCATCCAGTCGTAATTCATTGCCCAGGGATATGTGTTCAAGTTCACCTAGGGCACCATCAAACCTTTCCAGAGGATATCGTTAAATATAACTTGAGCTGAAATAAAATTGGCTCCAGTTTGTGTATCCATTGAGATAGCAGGGTTCACTGTACAAGCTACAAACGGCATAATAATACCAGAATGTGAAATGACCATATACCAATTAGGCAAAAACGTAAATGTATTTATTTTTACATCTTGTTGTACTTGAGATTCTAGAACCCTGATGCTTGGAGTTCCAGATTTTTTACACCCTGATTCAGCTGAATAAGATAAAATAAGGCAAAAACATGGACAATAGGAAACATAAATGAGAAACAAAAATGTACTTGAGGGTCATCCCCATTTTGTGCACTCTCCACCATTGCACGGTACTGTGACATATTTGTATTTTTTCTATTTCACAATCCCAATGAAACCGAAATCTTCTAAGGAAGTTGTAATCCAACATGAGCGCCGCATATGAACCAAACAAACAGCTTAGTGCTAGACAAACTGTCTTTGAAGAAATAAATCTGGCTTGAGCCTCCGCCTCAGTGTCTCTCGCTCTTGTCCCCTCTGGCAACTCGGTCTATCTCTTCACAAGTGAAGAATTAAACTCGCTGGTGGTTTTCGAGTTCACAATTCAGGATTGTACAATTTGTTAACAACGCTCAGACATCATTCCTCAGACACTTGTCTCAGGACTAGGGCTGTTTTCGATGCGGCATTGGGTTGGCTGTAGCATCATCATTGTCTTCTAAGGTCTATTCTTGGACAACCCAGGTCAGTGATGGTTCCAGTGATGTTCTAATTAGGTCTCCCTATTAATCAAGCCAGAGGGCAAAAATAGCAGAGCCTTGGGGTGTAGCACTACTGAGTTATTGTTCTTTGTGTTGGGGTTCTAAGCTAAGTGGTACTATAGATAAGGTTGGAAAAGACACCGGTCCATAGAGTTCAACCTATAACCCTAGAGTGTTGATCCAGAGGAATTCAAAAATCCCTATAAGGAGGATGCCAATTGTCCCATAAAAGACAAATAATTCAACCCGACTCTAAACCTTCATCAAAATAATCCCTGGATCCAGGCTCAGATTCACATACTGAGGAACAGAGGAAACCCCTGGTGGGCCTCTAAGCATGGCAGACCTGGAGTTTCTTTTAAACTGCATACACATCCTCGAGAGAGGTAGAAAGACAGAGTATAAGAGGCAGGTAGAGTAGCTGTAGTGTGAGCCCAAAGAGTCAACTCCACTGGTGGGTCCCTGAATCAACACCACTGGTGGGTCCCTGAATCAACACCACTGGTGGGTCCCTGAATCAACACCACTGGTGGGTCCCTGAATCAACTCTAATGCTAGACCTCAAGAATCAACTCCACTGTTGGGCCCCTGAATCAACTCCACTGCTGGACCTCAAGAATCAACACCACTGGTGGGCCTCTGAATCAACTCCACTGCTGGACCTCAAGAATCAACACCACTGGTGGGCCCCTGAATCGACACCACTGGTGGGCCCCTGAATCGACACCACTGGTGGGCCCCTGAATCGACACCACTGGTGGGCCCCTGAATCAACTCCACTGCTGGACCTCAAGATTGAAATACACTGGTGGGCCCCTAAAATGAAATTCCACTGGTGGGCCCTAAGCACCCCAGTCCGACAATACCTGGATTAATGTTCTATCTCCAGAATCTCATCCCCATATCCTGTGATATTAGATTTTTCAAGAAAGGCATCTAAACCCTTCTTAAATTTGTCCAATTTTTAGTGAGTTAACATGATAAAGCAAAGACATAATAAGGATAGCCCACTAATTCATTGCATGGATGCCACAGGTTCACCTCAAAAGGCAATGTAATAACCTCCTTCATGTTGCCTCATGGTTTGTAGATGTTTTAGTAACACATTGAAGCTAAAATTTCCAGAACCATGACAGTCTTGAAAAGAAGAAATGAAAACCTACAATTCCTAAAAGTAACAGCTGTAGATGAGGAGCATCAAGCTTGTAATTATAGCCTAAAGAACATTGCTTAATCACCCAAAAAATAAATAAATTAGAGTTTTGGTGTTTGATGCGGATTTGGATTATCAAAACCATTAGAAACCGCCTGTAAACGATCACCACGCGACTCGACTTGTCTGAGGTAGATTTATGCAAACTGGTGTGAACTGGTCCTTATCCAATGTGCAGTTTTTTTATTATTTAGTTGCCCTCCTAGTTGTTGGGTGTGTGAGCTACTGCTCATCAGTTATCTGCACCTGTTATATTTCTCCCAATTAGCACTGGAGCTTATATTGCCTCCTAGTGGGTTTAGTCTATTACACAGCCATTGAGCTGTAAGTATGGCCTTGTGTTTGTATTTTTGAGTAAATAATGTCCCATTCTTCTGTAATTTTTTTAAAAAAATTTATTTTAGGGAATCGCAGGAAAATAAGGACCCTTGACGTGGGTTGTGAGCTTGTACAATATAGTGGCCACTGTATCAACTAATACTTCATATTTGATATTTTTTTCCTTAAATACTGGGGAGCAGAGGGTGTCAGTATTTTGCGTTGAACACCTGAAATGTTCTGGGCAGCCCGCCCAATTGAATAGTAGTGGTGTAATAGGCTGTAAGCCAGCATGGTGCACCACACGTATCTGTATAAGTGGCATCCTTTGTATCGCCTTATCTACATGCAATTATAATACCAGCAACCACCCCCCTCATGCATAGAAGGCAATCTCTCTATATGATATTGTGGCATTTTTGCATACTGGTGTGAACTGGTACTTATTCTATGTGCAGTTTTTTATTATTCAGTTGCCCTCCTAGTGGGTGCGTGATCTGCTGCTCATTAATTATCTGCACCTGTAATATCACCCCCAAGTAGCACAGGGGCTTGTGTTGCCTCCTACTTGGTTAAGTCTAGTGTCCAGCCATTGAGCTGTAAGGATGGCCACGTGTTTGTGTTTTTGAGTAAATAATGTCCCATTTTCTAGAATTCCAAAAATCACCATTTTGGCAAAAAACTTAGAACATGTTCAACCTTCTGTCATATTTCAGTCTGAAAACGGTGAAAAATTTACTATTGAAGTCACAGGAACGACGTGAAACACGACCAGAAATCTTTGTGCACGTTTTTGCGGAAAACTTAATTGTGCGCTAGAAAGCAAAAATAATTGTAAAACTGAATCCTAAATCAGCGCCAAAATCTGCACCAAAAAACGAAAACCGAGTGTCGTGTGGACACAGCCTAACACATAAAATGTAATAAACTTTATTATTTACATATATTAAAAAACATACCGTATATACTCGAGTATAAGCCGACCCAAATATAAGCCGAGGCACCAACTTTTGTGACAAAAAACTGGGAAATCTTATTGACTTGAGTATAAGCCCAGGGTTGAAAATGCAGCAGCTACTGGTGAATTTAAAAAATAAAAATGGATACCAATTAAATTACATAAGCAGGTGTAGGCAGTTCAATATCCCCCATAAGCAAGTATAGGCAGGTATATGTCCCCCATAGACAGGTATAGGCAATTATAGGCAGGTATAGGCAGTTTAATGTCCCCCATAGGCAGGTATATGTCCCCTCATAGGCAGGTTAATGTTCCACATAGGCAGGTACAGACGGGTTTATTGGCAATATTGGCAGGTATATGTCCCCTCATAGGCAAGTATAGACCGGTATATGTCCCCTTATAAGCAGGTATAGGCATTTATAGGCAGGTATAGGTCCCCCACAGCAGGTATAGGCAGATATAGGTCCCCCACAGCAGGTATAGGCAGGTACATGTCCCCTCATAGGCAAGTATAGGCAGGTATATGTCCCCTCATAAGCAGGTATAGGCATTTATAGGCAGGTGTAGGTCCCCCACAGCAGTTATAGTCAGATATAGGTCCCCCACAGCAGGTATAGGCAGGTACATGTCCCCTCATAGGCAGGTATAGGTAATTAAAGACAGGTAGAGGCATTTATAGGCAGGTACAGACAGGGCTTGTTAAAAAAAATAAATAAAAAAAAATACAAATACTCACCTTTCTCCCCCGCTGCTCCGAGGCTCATCTCGCGTTCCGTCTTCTGGCACAGGCCGCGTGATCTCACTGGCCACGCAGGCCATCTGCTTGCGGCCTTCCAGATTTCTATTGCAGAGAAGGAAGCACTCGCTCTCTGCTTCGCAATAGAGTCTTCTGCTGTATGCGCTCCCAGGAGTCGCATACAGCCGAAGCGATCCCCGCAGGTGCCCAGGCCATAGCAGTGCCCAGACACCGACGGGTGACCCAGTAGTGGCATACAGCATCAAAGATGGCCGACAGCTCACGGGCCACAGCAGCGCCCGGACAAAGTAAGCAAACTCGGGATTCAGCTATATGCCACTCCCAGAGGAGCCACATATAGCTGAAGTGTCTCTGCCAGCGCCCGAGCGCCGACAGTGACTCGAGTATAAACCGAGGACGGATTTTTCAGCTCATTTTTTGGGCTGCAAAACTCGGCTTATACTCGAGTATATACAGTATATAATACAGCACAGATGTAGGATCCAAAAAGAAGGGTGGATAAGCAGGATCAAGAAAATCAATAAAGCAAAAAAATACCAAACGTGTCATAATGACCTATTATTATAGATCAATCCATGTAATTTTTTAGAACCTTGAGTATTCCCCTGACTCTAGTACCAGGATAGTATTATCAGTTACCAAAACTCTGGCACCACAAGTATTAGGGTACCATCAATCTGGGAGCCAAACTGGAAATGTGTTGTTCTTCTAAAAGCCCAGGCAGTTCCTATTTTGCAAAGAACTTTACAAAGCTGTGTGTGAAACGCGTGTCGGGTGTTTGCTGGTTAAGCAGAATCATGTTTACGTGAGCATAAGGTACATATAGAATGTGCACACAACCCAAATCCACACAGGAAAGATAAATAGTAAAATAACATTGTAAAAAGTGCAAATAACAAAGTGTCAATAGAAAAAACACATCGCATAAACAGGTTTCTGCTTACCCAGCAAACACCCGACACGCGTTTCACACACAGCTTTGTAAAGGGCTTTGGAAAATAGGAAAAATGCCTGGGCTTTTAGAAGTACAACACATTTCTAGTTTGGCTCCCAGATGGATGATGCACTAATACTTGTGGTGCCAGAGTTTTGGTAATTGATACGCCTGGTACTAGAGTCAGGGGGATACTAGAGACAGGGGGATACTCAAGGCTCTAAAAAATTACATGGATTTCCAAATAGTGACCCCGATCTTGAAAAATACTTACACTTTGGAGAAATGCTAAATGTTGGACACCAGACTATGGGAATATTCACACAGTTTAATTGCAGTACGCCCTTCAATTACACTGGGTGTTCGGGAGTCGCGCTGAACAGCGCATACTCCTGCAGCGTGGGGGAGCTGGCAGCCCGCCGGCCCTATAGACTGTCATTACTCGAGGCGCGTAAGCGCCGTGAATAAATGACATGTCACTTATCTCCCCAGGCGTACAATACGATCGTATTGTACAAGCGGGGAGAGGAGGCGTAATCCATAGTTCTCTATGAGAATTGTGGATTACCGTAATGATTGGGGCGCACTTTGCTCGTATTAGAGCACTGTACGCTCTCAATACGTGCTGAAATGCGTCCCAAAATAAGCCGTGTGAACTTACCCTAAGGATACACACAAGCCTAAGGTTTTAAACAATGTCATGCTATGCTATATCAGGCTCCAGAACAAAGAATTTTGATGCCCCTGATACTTTTTATTATTATTATTTATTTTAAAGCGCCATTGATTCCAGGGCGCTGTACATTCGAGGGGGTTACATACATTACATAAGTCAAACGAGTACAGTGATAAGTGATTAATGACAATTGGCACGACAGAGGGAGAGAGGACCCTACCCGCGAGGGCTTAAAATCTACAAGGAGGGGGAAAGAGACAGGAGGTTAGGGGCAGACATGTCTGTGGAGGGTGTAGTGGCAGCAGGGTTAGTTTAGGTTATAGGCAAGCCTGAAGAAATGGGTTTTCAGGTTGCTTTTGAAGCTGGTGAAAGTGGAGGAGAGTCTGATGTGTTGTGGCAGTAAGTTCCAGAGTGTGGGTGAAGCACGGGAGAAGTCTTGGAGAAGGGTGTGTGATTTGCTGATAAGGGGAGAGTAGAGGAGAAGGTCCTGTGAGGAGCGGAGAGTGCGTGGGGGGGAGATATTTGGAAATTAAGGCAGAGATGTATGGAGGGGAGAGGTCATGGAGAGCCTTGTAGGTCATGGTTAGTAGCTTGAAATGAATTCGCTGGGCAATGGGAAGCCAGTGAAGGGATTCTCAGATTCTTGAACACTGACACTTTGGGTCACATGTATGAAAACTGTCTAGGTCTAAAATTCACTATAGTGCCCATTGCAACCAATCAGAGTTCATAGCAACCAATCAGAGCGCCCCTTTAATTTTTCCAGAGCACTATATGAAATCAAAGGGGCGCTCTGATTGGTTGTTATGGGCTCTGATTGGTTGCTATGGGCAACAAAGTGAAATTTAGCCCTAGACAGTTTTCATACATGTGGCCCTTTGAGTTCCAGATTTTTGCATCCTGATACATCTGAGATTCTAGAACATTGACACTTGAAGTACCAAATTTTTCTAACACCCTGATATATCTGAAATGATAGAACACCGGATATCAGCAGCTGAGCTGATTCATTTACTATTCTTTTTTGCATGTACACTGAGAATTGAGGTTACAGATTTCTTCCACCAAAAACTGTTCAAAAACCTGGAAAAAGAGCCATTTTCATTGACTTCAATGTTAATTTTCTATCTGTAAATTGGGCACACGAATAAACATGTTCTAAGTTTTTCAGAACGCCGGCGGTGTAAAAAAACCATCTGGCAGAAAATCCGTTCAGTGGGGACTGCTGCATGGATTTTCTTTTACAGTCTATGGGGAGCGTTGCTTGTCGGTTTTCAGATTGTTTCTAAAACCACAAACTGTCTGAAAAGCCGCCCAATAAACCATGCCGTGGGGACAAGCCCTAAGAATTTCTTTGTTGCTCATAGCAACCAATGAGAGCCCATAGCAACCAATGAGAGCCCATAGCAAGTAATCAGAGCTCATAGTAACCAATCAGAGCCCATAGCAACCAATCAGAGCTCATAGCAACCAATCAGAGCTCATAGCATCCAATCAGAGCCCATAGCAACCAATCAGAGATCATAGCAACCAATCAGAGCTCAGAGCAACCAATCAGAGCTCCCCTATCATTACATATAGTGCTCTGAAAAAATGAAAAGGTAGCTGTGATTGGTTGCTATGAGCTCTGGTTGGTTGCTATGGGCTCTTATTGGTTGGTATGGGCTCTGACTGGTTGGTATGGGCTCTGATTGGTTGCTATGGACAACAAATAACGTCTTAGACCTAGACCGTTTTCCTACATGTTCCCCTAAATGTTGCTACAAAACAATTCTGGATCACTAGTGAAATATCATGTTCAATCACTGCAGAAAACATGCGGGTCCCTCCTATTAGGTGCAAGCACTGGATGTACGGTGCATATAATGGATCGTGGCTTATCTGATTGCTGGTGAGTGGATGAGGGTGGGCACGAGTACTTTACAATAATCCCTAGTGACATATATTCAGCAGTGATTGTTTGTGGCCCCTTAAGTCACCACTCCCTTCCATCGTGCGACGTTACTGCCCTACTCTTCCCATCTATAAGTACATCCTTCCTATGTCTCAGCCTCAGGCACACACTCTGTTTCCACCCTAACGCCTGCCCTTTTATGTCACCATCCCTCTTAATAAGTCTTAATACGGTTTGTACATTTGTTTGTATTCACACAAAGACCTTTGTTACTTTCCCACAATTAAGCCATATTATAACACTCAAGGTCATGTCAAGAAAGCAAGAACCCTCCGTTCCACGTAAATTCCACCAATGAGCACCAGGGGACACCTTCCTCTCTAGGCCACCAGGGGATGGACACAGTGACAGCCCTTCAACGAGATGTCCGAGATCTAGACGATTTTGTCCATGACCTCCAAAAATTGACCAAAAAAGATAATATTCAATATACTTTCCTTTGAAATTTCCATCCTTTCATCTGTACTAATTGATCGTGGTAAATTATGGTTGGTTATGACAATCATGTGGCATAGCGTTGCCCTGTACATCACGCCATTGTGCATACTTACCAACATGTGAATACCATATAGAAGAACATTTTAGGGTCCAGCCCCAATTCCAGTCAGTAATGCCCAAAATTGCCCTAAAACACCCCTTTTCGATCTTTGTTGGCATCATCTTGTGATAGCACAGTTAGGCCATGAACACTGCTCTGAGGAGCATGAGTAACCTGGGGTCTTGTGATGTCCTGCTGAAGACTGGCTTCTGGGGCAGTTTGGAGAAATGACCGCAACACTGGTTACATGACCAAATTCATGTGGAGCTGTAAGTGTACCTGAAATGAAGACTAGAGGGATCTGGCTACCAAGCATTACACCATCCCACACCATTATCTGGGGAGTAGGTCTGGTACCCCACACCATTGTCTGGGGAGAAGTTCTGGTACCCCATACCATTATCTGAGGAGTAGGTCTGGTACCCCACTCCATTACCTGCTGAGTAAGTCTGGTACCCCACATTATTATCTGGGGAGAAGGTCTGGTACCCCACACCATTATCTGGAGAGTAGGTCTGGTACCCCACTTCATTATCTGGTGAGTAGGTCTGGTACCCTACACCATTATATGGGGAGTAGGTATGGTACCCAACACCATTATCTGGGGAGTAGGTTATGTTACCCCACAATATTATCTGGGGAGAAGGTCTGGTACTCCACACCATAATCTGGAGAGTAGGTCTGTTCCCCCACACCATTATCTGGAGAGTAGGTCTGGTACCCCACACCATTATCTGGAGAGTAGGTCTGGTACCCCACACCATTATCTGAGGAGTAGGTCTGGTACCCCACACCATTATCTGGGGAGTAGGTCTGGTACCCCACTGCATTATCTGCTGAATAGGTCTGGTACCCCACACTATTATCTGGGGAGAAGGTCTGGTACCCCACACCATTATCTGGTGAGTATGTCTGGTACACCACTCCATTATCTGGTGAGTAGGTCTGGTACCCTACACCATTATCTGTGGAGTAGGTCTGGTACACAACACCATTATCTGGGGAGTAGGTCTGGTACCCCACACCATTATCTGGAGAGTAGGTCTGGTACCCCACTCCATTATCTGGTGAGTAGGTCTGGTACCCTACACCATTATCTTGGGAGAAGTTCTGGTACCCCACACCATTATCTGGGGAGAAGGTCTGGTACCCCACACCATTATCTGCGGAGTAGGTCTGGTACCCCACACCATTATCTGCTGAGTAGGTCTGGTACCCCACAATATTATCTGGGGAGAAGGTCTGGTACCCCACACCATTATCTGGTGAGTAGGTCTGATACTCCACACCATTATCTGGAGAGTAGGTCTGTTACCCCACACCATTATCTGGAGAGTAGGTCTGGTACCCAACACCATTATCTGGAGAGTATGTCTGGTACCCCACTCCATTATCTGGTGAGTAGGTCTGGTACCCAACACCATTATCTGGAGAAGGTCTGGTACCCCACCCCATTATCTGGAGAGTAGGTCTGGTACCCCACACCATTATCTGGAGAGTAGGTCTGGTACCCCACACCATTATCTGGAGAGTAGGTCTGGTACCCCACCATTATCTGGGGAGTAGGTCCCCAGATAATGAGACCGTCTCTCACTATTGCAGTATTGACTGCTGTCTGCGTCGGGCCGCGTTGGCTCAGACGCGATATCGGGCGGTGATGCTCGCGGGTCTCCTTGGTGCGGTTTAACTTCGTGTCCCGTGTTCTCCGCGAGAGCGGCATTGTCCGCTGGTACCGCACTACCTTAGAAGGACTTCTAGGAGATCGGCTATCCACCACTTTAGACACCTTCTGTATTCCAGATGATATTGCCCCATTGGTAAGGTGCTTTTGTATATTCAACCAAAAATCCATCTTTAAGGTAGGGGCTGTCTTGCTATTAATACAGTCATACCATAATGGATATTTTCTGTTGGGCATAAATAGTTGCCATAATATGGTGGATAGTCTGCTAGTCCTCTAGCTTGATCACCCTACATGAGTAGTATATACGAGCACGGCATTAAAATTATGCCAGTGTTTATGTTGTATGTCTGGATTTGGTGTTGGCATGCACTGTTTTCTCTAGGTTAATCTGATTGGTGTATTAATTATTAATATTATGCACATTTTTATCTATACCCTTGTTATATTATTGCTTGTATCCCTCTATATTTCCCCTTTAAATAGTCCTCTGAGGAGATCTTTTGAGGTATCTGGGGAAGATTGAAACATGTTGGGACAGGGGTTATTAGGATTAGATTAGTGTGAGGGTTAGGTTCCGGACGGTAGCGCCCTTATTGGGGCGAACATCCCGATTTCTAGTAGGCTAGGGTAATTTTAGTTTGGGTAGGGTGTTGGTGTGTGGGGATTTATTACCTTGTACACCCCACTCACTATTTGAATATTTCAAAAGGTTTATGCACTCATTACCTGTATTAACTGCACCTGTTTACTCGTTAGCTGTATAAAAGACACCTTTCCACACACGCAATCCATCACACTCCAACCTCTCCACCATAACCAAGACCAAAGAGCTTTCTAAGGACACTAGGGACAAAATTGAAGACCTGCACAAGTCTGGGATGGGTTTGCAATAGGCAATAGGCAGCAGCTTGGTGAGAAGGCAACAACTGTTTGGCGCAATTATTAGAAAATAGAAGAAACAGAACATGACTGTCAGTCTTCCTGGGTCTGGGGCTCCTTGCAAGATCTCGCCTCGTAGGGAAAAGATGACTCTGAGAAAGGTCAGGAATCAGGCCAGAACTACACGGGAGGAGCTGGACAATGACCTGAATAGAGCTGGGACCACAGTCTCATAGATTACTGTTAGTAACACACTACGCCGTCATGGATTAAAATCCTGCAGGGCATGCAAGGAGGTCCCCCTGCTCACGCCAGCACATGTCCAGGCCTGTTTGAAGTTCGCCAATGACCATCTCTATGATCCAGAGGTTCTGTTTTCCTATGGTTTCAAATACTTAATATCATACAATAAAATGAAAATTCATCATTTAAAAATCTTACAATGTGATTTTCAGGATTTTTTTTTACATTCGGTCTCTCACAGTTGATGTGAACCTATAATACAAATTACAGACCTCTCAATTCTTTGTAGGTGGGAAAACTTGCAAAATTGCCAGTGTATGAAATGCTTATTTTCCCCACTAGATCTGGAGCCCATATTGGCAAATGGCCAGGGACAGTTCATTGAGCACCATAAGGAAGACTATTATACATACAGTAGTGATCCATTAATGCAGTCTCTCAATATCATATACTGAGTGGGTCCATAGGAGAAGGGAAAGCAAAATGCTAAATTTGGCCTACGTATTTACTCATAGCTTACAATGGGCAAACCTGGATTCCTACAAGGTGCCCTTCATTTTACATTTCAAGGAGCACCGGTTCATTGTAGAAGCAAAACTTTGTTGCCTCTATGTGGGGTCTGATGGGCAGCCGGTGGGTGACAAACCTAAGGTGGGTTTGAGCCCCTTTATTTGCCTGGGCTCTTAATGGCAGTGCCTTAATTTTGATGGGTCCTTTGGCATCATTTGATTAAATGGTCAGAATTTAGGTAGCTACATTAGGTCTACAATATTTCAAACTGTTGTTGGGGGGGCCATAAAGTGGTAAACGTTCTCCGGGCACTGGTTGGTTCCTTTTACACCAGTTTGGTGGCTATATCCTTACAAGTAGCTTTATACTATCACCGAAGTATCCAACCTTTGAAGATCAATGCACCATATCACTAGGGTTGTGTTCTTCTGGCACAGTCATGGGTCAATGAAGACCAGATGACCTTGAGTTTGTGACCTGTGACCTCAAACCCATTCCTGGAATTGGTAGTAAGGGCCACTTGTCTGTACCACCATCCAATTTGCAATTTCTATAGACATGGTAAATCATGGTAGAGCCTTAGGTCTATAGATAGTTTTAAAACATTCTCTAAGCCTCCTCTACACAGCAACATAAATCATCATCTTTGATGACTGAGACAATTAAGGAATTAATTATTTAGCTCCGAATTGTTCTCTGTAATTTCCGATTGTGCTGTGCAGTAATTTACGACAATTGTATGGCACCAGGGAGTGTAAAGTAAAGACACCCTACCCCAGCTCTAGGCTAAATAACGTAGGTGGTAGAGGACTTGGCCCTTGTTCTATTATCAATGACAAAGTTCTTAGTAAGCATCTAGAAAACCTTTATTATATAAGAGGGTTACGAAACTTTGGTTTTCCTGAATACAAAGTCACAGTGACCTAAAAAATGTGATAGTAAAGTCAAAGTCTTATCACTGGAAGTACCCTCTTGTAGGTCCATGCACATGCAAGTCTCTCAAGCTCTACGGGAAGAAATACTCAATACAGGAACATAGTTACCTCTATACAAATCACTAGTGAGGCCACAAATGGAACATTGTACAGTTTTGGGCGCCGATGCATATGAAGGACATAGCTTGAGAGAGTGCAGAGGAGGGCGACCAAGTTGGTTAGGGGAATGGAAGGATTGCTATAGCAAGACAGGCTATCAAACTTTGGGTCATTCCTCTTGAAAAAAAGATGGCTTAGGAGGTGTTCACAAGGCATATTTGCAGAGTGGAGCTATGCACCCGAAATACGCTATGATTCTACTGCGTATTCCCCGGCGTGTAATGAGCCTGGAGAGAGAAGTGACAGGGAGGGTAAAGCGGGGAAAGAGAGGGTTAATGGGGGGCAGAGCCGGAGCACTCTAGAAGTACGCACTGACCTAAAACAGCAGGCGTATAGCAGTGCACACAGTATACTTCGCTATGCAACGAGTGAACCCGGCCTTAAATGGGATGTATCGCTTCATCAGTTCGGCTGTTTTCTTGAAGCTTGATTCTGTCAGTTCCTGAAATCCAGGGGCGTTTCTTCCCCTCCCAGCTGGGTGTTTCTTAACTGAAGAGGGATGACATCATCCCCCCTTCACTGTTCATGCTCGCTCCCGAGTCAGTGTTCTCCCCCCACCCTCTTTGAGTCCACATGTCGCTGTCCTCTCCCTATGCAGTCTTTTTTTGTAAGAGCTGTTTGTTTACATACCACAGGCCTGCATTCAGTCTAGACAGTCTTCTATGAACTCAGAGCACTGATCTCTTCTCCTCTCACAGCTAGAGGTTTGTTACAGTTGAATCCAGTCTTCTAAAATGAACACATCCGAGACAACAGATCCATCTCCCTCTATGTTTAAACACAAGGCACAATTCTGCTGTTTTCTGATTGTAGAAGCAGCTGCTGGCTGTGCAGAGTGAAATTGTTGTCGGCCCCTTATTCTGAGTGAGAGAGGCAGGAATGCGCGCTCCCGTGAATACAGACAGAATGTAAATTAGTAGAGCCGTCAGCCAATGAAATGAAAGGAGGTAGGATCCGACCAGCACTGGGGAACAGTGTTTACACAAAATGAAGCGAAGATAAGGGAGACTGTGAAAACAAGACAGCTTTGCAAATGACATCCAATTGCAAAGTTGCTTGTTTTCACTGTCCCCTTATTCTGAAGACCATTTCATGAAATGATACAACCCCTTTAAGGGCGATTTTATTACCCTCTACAAATATGTGAAAGCAGGGCCGGGACAAGGCATTTTGGTGCCCTAGGCAAGTACAGCCAATGGCGCTCCCCACCCCCCTCGCTCCCCAAAAAATGCCCCCCCCTCCACACTAATTCCTGTCACCCCTGCGCCAGGTCCTGTCACTAATTTTCTGCACATTCCACATAGCTCCTGCCCATCTCCTCAGCAGTCACTGCACAATGAAAATCAGCTCTGACAAATTTGCATTTTCAAAATCGCTCCCCTCCGTATGACAGTGTAATACATTACTAACAATCACCAAATAATCCACCGATACATGGAGCAAATCTACCAGACGAATGATTGTTACTAAAAAACACTCGTACAAAACCAAGACCCAAAACTATTACTACTTAAGGATCAAATAATCCTGCCAGACTCTGACCGAACGCGACCCCCACATGTGACCATCAGTTGTACACAGCCTCTGATTACATATACCACCGCCATACAGTGACCAGATAGTGGTAGATACTAGTTTTATGTAGACGCTCTGCAGAAATATATGTGATTACACTGACGTTACATTTAGTGACATCATTTCTGATCAGCGTCTTTCACTTTCCCTTTTCTTCTCCATCCGGTTCACACCTTCATGCTGATTGCTCCCAGCCAATACTCGTCCCTACAGATTTGGACACAAATATCTTAGAATCCTCACATTTCCAGTAACTCCTTATTTATAGGTATATAAGTCCCCTCAGTTAGATAGGTATATAGATATGCCCTCTCAGTCAGGCAGGTATATGTATATTGTCCCCTTAGACAGGTAGGTATATAAATATAGGGGCACTCAGGCAGGTATATAGATATATGGTCACTCTCAGGCAGGTATATAGACATAGGGTCGCTCTCAGGCAGGTATATAGACATATGGTCACTCTCAGGCAGGTATATAGACATAGGGTCACTCTCAGGCAGGTATATAGATATAGGGGCACTCAGGCAGGTATATAGATATAGGGTCACTCTCAGGCAGGTATATTGATATAGGGGCACTCAGGCAGGTAGATAGGGGCACTCAGGCAGGTTATATAGCTATAGGGGCTCAGGCAGGTATATAGGGGCACAAAGGCAGGTATATAGCTATAGGGGCTCAGGCAGGTATATAGCTAGTGGCCACAGGCAGGCATATGGGGGCTCAGGCAGGCGTATAGGGGCTCAAGCAGCCATATAGGGGCTCAGGCAGGTGTATAGGGGCTCAGGCAGGCTATGGGGGCTCAGGCAGGCGTATGGGGGCCACAGGCAGGTGTATGGGGGACACAGGCAGGCTTCTGGGGGCCACAGGCAGGCGTATGGGGCCACAGGTAGGCGTATAGGGGCCACAGGCAGGCGTTTGGGGGCTCAGGCAGGCGTATGGGGCCACAGGCAGGTGTATGGGGCCACAGGCAGGCGTAGGGTGGCTCAGGAAGGAGTATAGGGGCCACAGGCAGGCATATAGGGGCCACAGGCAGGCGTATAGGGGCCACAGGCAGGCATATAGGGGCCACAGGCAGGCATATAGGGGCCACAGGCAGGCAAAAATTACAACATTTATACTCACCTTACCTGCTTCCCGGGCGCGCGCTCCTCTTCTGTCTTCTTCAGTCCTGCGCTCCTCTGGCAGCTCCTCAGGCGCACAGCCTATGACGCGCTGAGCGCCCGAGGAGAAGCAGCGTCGCGATGACATCACTTCATCGCGACGCTGCCAGCTGAGCCGCACAGGGCCGCGCCGGGGGCTCAGCGCGATGAGGACTCGGCGGCCCCGCTGTGTCGGCCCTGCGGCTCACCGGAGGATCCAGCGATCCTCCGGTGAGCGGGCCCTACACTGTCTGCGGAGCAGGGAGCGCTCACTCTCTGCTCCGCAGAAGCGGTCACAGAGACCGCCGGCGCTTCAGGCCCATGGCAGCGGCCTGGAGCCCGGCGAGGTTCGGGGCCCTGCCTGCGCCCCTTAGGGATAGGCAGAGGTAGGCGCCCTAGGCGATCACCTACCTCTGCCTACCTGTCGTCCCGCCTCTGTGTGAAAGGACAGGACACAATCTTTTTACACCTTGGCCGGTAGCAACGACAAGGGGCATTCTCTTCTAGAGGAAATAAGGTTTCACCATCATCTCAGGCGGGGAGTCTTTATTGTAGAGCGGTGAGACTATGGAACTCATGGCCACAAGAGGTTGTGTTGATGGAGTCATTGACCTAGTTCCAGAAGGGCTTAGATGTCTTTCTTGATAATATAATATTACAGGTTATGGGATTAGATTCTGGAGATGGGACATTGATCCAGGGATTATTCTGATGCCAGATTTGGAGTCAGGAAGGAATTTTTCCTCATGTATGGGTCATCCGCCTCATAGAGGTTTTTCTCTTAATCTGGATGAACACTGTAGAGTTATAGATCGGACTCTATGGATGTGTGTCTTTTTCCAACCTTATCTACTACTAGTATATTACAGAGATGTTGCATTGGAGGAGGATCCCTGCAGGTCCACGGCAGCTAATATATCAGTGTTGAGGGGTTTTTAACAGAGTGTGTTACTTAGGACTTTCAACCCAATCCTTTGCCTGGTAAATCAGAATTTGTCCAAAATTATGAGCCAGGGAATTATAGTTCTTTAGACAGAAAGGGTGAGTGCCATAGTGGTATCTAGAATATGTGTTTAAAAAAAAAAGAAATTGCTTGCAAAAATATAGATGCCCTTTAAGAAAGCTTTGAATTTTGAATAATGATCCTCGCTGCAGCATTTAGCTAGTGAACCATCGGAGATGTATACACAAAACTGTAGAATTTTTTTAATCCAAAATATGAATTAAAAGAGAAATAAATTGGTTGCAAATGCACACTCCCTTTAAGAAAGTTTTAGATTTTGTGTAAAGGCAATCCTCACTAAAAACATGGCGCTAGTAGGCCATCGGTCTGAATAGGAGTTGTATGCACAAAAGTGTAGGATTTTTTAAAATCTAGAACATTTATTAAAAAAAAGAAATAAGTTGGTTGCAAAAGTATACACACCTTTTACAAAAGCATTTTTTTAAACTAAAATATGTATTAAAAAAAGAAAGAAATTGGTTGCAAAAGTAAACACATCCATTAAGAAAGCTTTAGATTTTGTATAATGATCCTCATTGCAACTATGGAGGTAATAAATCCGTGGTCTGCACAGGAGCTGTATACACAAAAGATTAGGATTTTTTTCTTATTTAAAATAGGTGTTAAAAAGGTGATAAATTGTTTGAAAAAGTAAACACGCCCTTCATGAAAGCTCTGGATTTTGCGGAATGGTGATCCTTGCTAAAACCAAGCAACTAATAAACCAGTGGTCTGTATGGGAGCTGTATACACAAAAGTGTAGAATTTTTTAAAATTGTAAAATAGGTTTTAAAAAAGAAATCGGTTGCGAAAGTGTAAACATCTTTTCAGAAATCCTAGAATTTTGAGCAATGAAGATCTAAACTTAATCCATAGAATTAATAAACCATCGGATGTCATCTTCTGATGGAATAAACCAAACCAAACGTATTTTTTCTATGGAAAGGGTTAAGAAATCAGCAGAAAATAATTTTCTCCAGTCGAATTAAAACAACTTAATATCGTGCAACTTATTTTTTTTTTATGCAGCGTTGCGCTCTGGCATCTAGACAAACCCTTATTTGATGTCTTAAAAACACTGGCGTAGTTATATTAAGATGACAAGTCCACTTTAAAGAGTTCAGGCATGAATGTCAAAGTGATTGCTGTGAGCGAAGAGTCTCTAATTGTTGACTACAGCGATTATCATTCAACTTGTGAGATAAAAGGAGAGAATTGACAAACACGAAGTGAGGGGGAGATATGTGATGTTGCTTACATATTCCTATTCACGACACTCTGGAGGGTGTCGGGTGGGGGGATGCATGGAATGAGCTTGACAGCTTCATGTGGTTACTGTTGCTATGGAGAATACTTCAAATTTCTACTAAACATGCAAAAATACGAAAGAAGAAGATAGAGAACCAGGACCTGGATCAAAAAGAAAGGTGAGGAGCATGTAGTAGAGACCAGGCTTGCAATTAGCTCATGTCTTCTTTGGTCCCCCCATCAATACAGAACATGCACATGTCCTTTGCTGTCATCATCACTAAGGTTCAATACGTTTTTTGCGACCCATCATCCGAGTGGTAGTTGATTGGCTCCAAAGTCAATTCCAAATAGAGTTTTCTTCTGCTGGACTTGCATAGTCTTAACCCCTTAAGCCCCAGGCCCGAAAAGTAGTTAATGAGCAGAACATTTTTTTACTTTTTGCCTCCTTGCGTTTCAACACTTGCAACTTTTTTATTTTTTCAATGACGCAGTTGGATGAGGCCTCGTTTTATTCGAGACAAGTTGTACTTTAATGGGGGAATAGCTTAAGTTCAATTGTAAATAATTGCAGATTTTTAAATAAATTTTGTCTTACAGTTCTTTGTTTTGTTACATTTTTTTTTTTACCGTTCACATTTCACACTTAATAACTTGTTAGGTTAATTCTACAGGTTATTACGGTCGTATAGATACCTAATGCGTGTAGGGTTTTTTCGTATGGATACCTAATATGTGTAGGGTTTTTTTTGTGTGCGTAATGTATGAACAATTATTTTTTATTTAATATTTATTTTTATTTTATTAGTTTTTTTAATTTTTTTTTACACTTTTTATGTTTTTTACTTTTTTTTTTTTCATCCCATGAAGGGAGAACTGTTTTACACTTTTTTTTTTACACTTAGTAATTTTAGTGTATTAGCATATTCATATATGCTAATACATTGTAATCTGTGTCAGTCTGACAGTGAAGAAATCAGGCGATACCTTTTAGAGGCTGAGTATATAGTTAGCCTCTAAAAGGTATCGCCTGATTTCTTCACTCTTCTACTACTTTCTATGGCTAACACGGTACAACATTATACTACTATCAGTCTGACACAGGCAGTGATCAGGACAGCACACAGTGTGTCTTGGTCACTGGCTTGTTACACAGACAGCTCTGGGGCTACTCTTGGTCCCCAGGGCTGACTGTGCAGCCGTTCCCCGGGCTCTGTCTGGTCACCGGGTGTTCCGATCACCCAACAGAGCAGGGAACCCCTTTGATTGCACCGCGGTGACGAACTGCGGCAATCAAAGGGTTAAAGCACCGGGTTGCGGAGGTTTCCTCCGCTCCCCCGTGCTCGCAGAGGATGCTCTGGGATCGGGGCTGTGTAGCACAGCCCCGATCCCAGCGCAGCTGCGGCACCGGGCACCTCAAACCCCAAATTCTACAGCGATGCCAAAAGACGTCGCTGTAGACGAGCGACCCACACCAGCCGACGTCAAAAGTCGGTGGCCAGTCGTTAAGGGGTTAATATTGCATTAGAACCAAAAGATCTTTTATCCTGGTGGAATAGTCTAACCTGGTCTGAACTAAATTTAAACATATCAAAGTCGAAATAATTTAAAACTTGAAGGAAGAATCTCAACAATGGGTTGGAACTTTAGTCTGCTTTCCAAAAAGTTAACCTTGTGAATAGAGCCTAGTGGTAGATGATTAGCTGCAAAGTCAACTCTATATGGAGTTGTCTTCTGCTGGATTTACATAGTCTTAATATTGCATTAGAACCAGGGCCCACCACAAAGTTTTTTGGTGTTCTGATGGACCAATCTATCCTGGTCTAAACTAAATTTAAAATACTGTATCAAGTTGAAATAATTTAGAAACATAAAACTTGAAGGAATCTTAACAATGGGTTGACTTTCAGTCTGCTTTCCAAAAAGTTGCCCTTGTGAATAGACCTTAGTGATAGTTGATTGGCTACAAAGTCAACTCCAAACAGAGCTGTCTTCTGTTGGACTTATAAGGTCTCAATATTGCATCATAAGCAGAGACCACTAGAATATCTTTGGATTCTCTGGTGAACTAGTCTAACCTGGCCTGAACTAAATTTATCAAGTCAAAATCATTTAGAAATGTAAAACTTGAAGGAATCTCAAGAATAGGTTAATATTCAGTCTACTTAATAAAAATGTACCCTTGTGAATAGACCCTAGTGGTAGCCAAGTGGCTCCACAGTCAATTCCAAATGGAGTTATTTTCTTCTAGACTTACATGGTCTTAAAATTGCATCAGAGTCAGGGACCACCAGAAGATCTTTTAGTTCTCTTGTGGAATAGTGTAACCTGGCCTGAACTAAATTTGAAATTTTAAGTCAAAATCATTTAGAAACTTAAAATTTGAAGGAATCTCAACAATGGGTTAGAGCTTTAGTCTACTTTCCAAAAAGTTACCCTTGTGAATAGACCTAAGTGGTAGATGACTGACTCCATAATTAACTCTAAATGGAGTTTAAATGGAGTTGTTTTCTGCTGAACTTACATAGTCTCAATGTTGCATTAGAACCAAGGCCCACTGGAACAGCTTTTGGTATTCTGGTGGACGAGTCTAATTTGACCTGAACTAAATGTCTTTTGGTACTCTGGAGGATTAGTCTAATCTCTTCTTGAATTAAATTTGAAATATTAAATCGAAATCATTTAGAGACTTAAAACTTGAAGGAATCTCAACAATGGGTTGGCTTTCAATCTACTTTCTAAACAGTTACCCTTGTGAAAAGACCTTAGTGGTTTTTCGATTGGCTCCAAAGTCAACTCCATGTGGAGCTGTGTTCTGCTGGGCTTACAAGGTCTCAATATTGCATCAGAGCAAGGGCCCACTGGAAGAGTTTTTGGTATTCTGGTGAAGTAGACTAACCTGACCTGAACTAAATGTAAAATATCAAGTCAAAATCATTTAGAAGCTTAAAACGTAAAGGAATCTCAGCAATGGGTTAGAGCTTTAGTCTACTTTCCAAAAAGTTAACCTTGTGAATAGATCCTAGTGGCAGTTGATTGGCTCCAAAGTTAACTCTAAATGGAATTATCTTTTGGTATTCTGGTGGACTAGTCTAACCTAGCCTTACCTCAGTTTGAAATATGAGGTCATTTAGAACCATAAAACTTGAAGGAATCTTAATAATGGGTTGGCTTTCAGTCTATATTCCAAAAAATTACTCCAGGTCATGTGTACCACCATAGCATTGACCCAAGAGCCTGGGGCCAGCTGTTATTTGATTGATATAATCCAATAGATAAGGTCTCTGTCAGAGCTGGGCTGTGCTCAGGCTCTAGGGATCTGCAGGCTGCAGCAGCTGATGCACGATCCCACCCTGATACACTTGCTGCTGACAGCTCTGTGAGTGACAGGGCCCAGCCACTCCTGACAGGGGGCGAGTTGCACCACCAATGGGAGGACCCGGAGGCCGCTCCAATCAGCTGAAAGGGGCAGTATCCAGGAATCCCATTAAACCCTGAAGGCTGAGTGCTGTGCCTGTGATAGTCCTGGCTACCTCGTGTACTTGTTCGGTTTATTGTGTTTTGCTTATCTGTGTACCTGACCTCGGCTTGTTTACGTTTATCCCTCTGGTTCTGATTTGTGGCTTTGGCGTTCCTATTTGATATTTACCCGGACTGTCTTACTATTCTTCCTTCTGACGGCCCCAGCACTTTAGCAGTGCAGGGACTGTCGCCCAGTTGCTGTCTGCCGCCTAGGGCAGCACGTCAAGTAGGTAGGGACAGTGGGCTGTGTTCCAGTTAGGGCTCACTGCACCTCCCTTGACGTGACATTATCACAGGCCAAAACCGCTACTGCTCTACCATCACAAAGGACCCCATGACAGTCTGGTAGAGCAGATGCAGGGGCTAACCCAGCTAGTCCAGGATCTGGCCCCTGAGGGTAGAACAACAGGAGGCTACCCCAAGTCAGAGGGTTCCCTGCACTACCTTCCCCTCCTGTGGAACCCCCTATCCCCGTTGCCTGACAGGTTCGCAGGTAACAGGGAAAGGGTTTGTGGCATTTAGAGAGGGTTGGGCGCCTGTATTTTAGGCTCCACCCACTTACCTCAGGGAATGAGGAACAAAGGGTGGGAATTGTTATGTCCTTACTACAGGGTCCCCCCAGGAGTGGGCATTTTTTGTTACCGCATGACCACCTGAACTGTCTTTGTGGACAAGTTCTTTGCCGCTTTAAGGGGTACTCTTTAATGACCCAGATAGGGAAGCTGTGGCGAGGGTCAGCTGACCACCTTGAGGCAGGGTGAGACGACTGTGGAGGAGTTTGGATCCGTATTTCGTCGCAGGTTCTTTCCGTCTGGGTGGGAAAGACGCAGCTCTCAGATGCCAGTTTAGATTAGGGGTTTGCTGGGCCATGTGAAGGATTTATTGGGCTTACCCTACCCCTGTACTTTAGATGAGCCCTGGCACTGGCCGTTCGTCTGGACAGACGTTTTAGGGAGAGACAGCAGGAAAAGATTCCCCTCCGGTGGTCCTCACCATGGTCACCCCTAAACCCGTTGTTTCCGATTTAAACCCAGAGGAGCCATGCAAGTGGGGCTTTTTCTGTCATTTCAGCTAGTGACCGTAGGACTACTCGTCGCATCCAGGGTTGTGCTTCTACTGTGGAGAAGATGGACAACAGAATTCGGGAATGCTCCAAATGGAAGACCAGGTCGGCAGGACCCCCAACGCCTAGGTGGTCAGCAGGAAGATCACCTTTGGCGAGCAGGTATTTCCTATTGTATCTAAAATAAGTTGCTGCTACCAGGTAAGATTTCATACTTGTCGCTGTCCGGTTTTTGGGAGTGCGTTTTGGATTCTGGAAACAGCTTCTAATTTTGTTGATGCGTCTTTCGCCAAACGTCTGGGCCTACCTTGTAGACCGCTATCTGACCCGCTGCGGGCTGTGGCTCTTGACTCCACCCACTAAACTCGGGCTCAATCCAATATTGTACCCCTGAGCTGTGAGATGGTGGTCGGATCCATACATATTGAAAAGTGTATTCTATTCGTCATGGAGGGGCTGCCCGCTGAGGTGGTATTTGGTCTACCCTGGCTTAAGAAACAAAACCCAGTGTTTGACTGGAAAATTTAGGGAAATTAGTCAGGTGGGGACAACGTGTGTGGACAGATGTCTCCTTACCCTGCTGGCAATACTGATGTGCAGGCTAATGTTTTTTATCTGGAAGCAGCTGTGCCAGCGTTGAGGCCTAAAGCGGCATCTTTGTGAAGTCGTGCTCGCGGGTAAGGTTCCCAGAACTCGTCCTCCTGTGAACTATGCCCTCCACCTGTACCTGAAAAGTCCATATGTGGTTCAGGGGGTGGTTAAACCCGGTGGCTTATCGGCTGAAATTAAAAACCCCCTTCCTCTGTATACATAACGTGTCCCGTCGTGCACTTCGTAAGAGGTATATTCAGCCTGTGACTCTGCCCTCTAGGCCTCCTTCTCCAGTTTGCATAGAGGGGGAGTTAGAAAATGAAGTCGCCCATAGTTTAGATTTGCGTAAGGCCCAAAGGTCACTTCAGTACCTGGTCCATTGGAAGGGGGATGTCCTGAGGAGAGATCATGGGGTTTCCCGGGGAAACCTATCCATGCTGATCACCTGGTGAGGGAATTCCATGAGTCCTCACCAGACAAACCCAGACCAGGGAAGGGTCCGGTGGCCCCTCCTAAAAGGGGGGGGGGGGGGGGTACTGTCAGGGCTAGGCTGTGCTCAGGCTCTAGGGATCTACAGGCTGCAGCAGCTGATGCACTATCCCACCCTGATACACATGCTGCTGACAACTCTGTGAGTGACAGGGGCCCAGCCACTCCTGACAGGGGGTGAGTTGCACCAGCCAATGGGAGGACCCGGAGGCCGCTCCAAGCTGGGTGCTGCGCCTGTGATATTCCTGGCTGCCTCGTGTACTTGTTCGGTTTATTGTGTTTTGCTTATCTGTGTACCTGACCTCGGCTTGTTCTCCTGACCCCAGCTTCTCTCCTGATTTTGTGCTTCGCTTCCATTTGGCTTTTGACCTCGGCTTGTGTACGTTTATCCCTCTGGTTCTGATTTGTGGCTTTGGCGTTCCTATTTGATATTTACCCGGACTGTCTTACTATTCTCCTTCTGACGGCCCCAGCACTTTAGCAGCGCAGGGACTGTCGCCCAGTTGCCGTCTGCCACCTAGGGCAGCTCGTCAAGTAGGTAGTGACAGTGGGCTGGGTTCCAATTAGGGCTCACTGCACCTCCATTGACGTGACAGTCTCATATCATTTATCATTTATAACATTTCGTTCCAAGATCTCCTTCATCTGGTGGTGTCTTGATTTTGGGGGTGTGATCTGGGGTTTAAATTATTATACCCTTAGCAGAATGTATACAAGTCACTAGTAGTTTTAAAGGGGGACTCCCACGACATTGATTAGCTTTAAACATATAGGCAAAGGTAAATGAAGATTATTACCAAATACATTCCTGTTCTGATCTTGCTTCCTTTCACAGTTAGAGCAGTTCTTGTCACCTGCTTATGTACAGAAAGTTTTGTAGGTTACTGACCACCTCCTAGAAGCCCTGGCCAGGATGGTGACACCACCACTTGTTTTGTCCTGTCAGCAGCACAGGAGCTTGTTTCTCTTTCTTACTGAGAAACGTTAACCCTTTAAAGCTTTGTAGCCATGCACCCTGCTGTTAAAACTCCTCCATCACCAATGTCCACCTAATGGGCTTTGTTAGCAATAGCAGAGCTGAAGTTGGAGCCTAAAGCTGTAGAACCGCCCACAGCCTCAACAGGAAGTGGAAGCCTGAAGCTGTAGAACCACCCACGGCCTGAACAGGAAGTGGGAGCCCGAAGCTGCAGAACCGCCCACAGCCTTAAAGGGGTTGTCTGACTACATCAACTCATCATACCTTAGTGCTATGTTCACAGTTTCATTTTTGAATTCAGGGGCGTGTTTATTGCTTTACCGGCTTTTACTGGCTACTACTGCCCTGCAGTGACAAGCTGCTGAGGACAGCAGGTCTGTAGCTATAGCGACCAGCGCCTGCAGCCAATGAGGCAAGATTGAACAGGTCTTTAGCTATAGCGACCTGGGGAGCAGTGCATTCCATACAATAGGTAATATCTAGGAATAGGTAGGACACTGTTAATGGACGCATATTGCAAAGTGACTTGTTTTTGCAATCCTTGTAGTGAGACAACCCCTTTAACAGGAAGTTGGAGCCTGATGCTGGCTCTGTTAAACAGCCTAATGGGAAAACCGCTTTAAGCTTTGGTTTCAGGTCAGTGTTAAATTCAGAATGTAAGCGTTTTGAGATTTACGGTGTCACTCCTGGCACGGCCTCAGTTATGGGGTGATGTCCAACGTCACGTCCGAGCGCTGGGCTATGGACTTCCAGGAGAGCATTTATAGACACTATGACAATTCTGCCTGGAAATGAAAGTTGATCACTGCTGGTTTGCATTACAGAACTACCAACCAACAGCTATCATAATATGTTGTGGGCAGGCCTTCATTTACCCTACAGTGATCAGATCTAGTCAGGAGTGTAACTAGAATTCATAGGGCCCCAATGCAAAATGAGACGGGGCCCCACCACCTAATGACAATAAACTGAGACAGCAGCAGAGGTAGCAATAATTAAAAGTATAAATAATCTGGTCATGTCTCGGGGAACCCAAGTAGTAGAGCTGAAGAGAAGAAAGACACCAACTACTTGTTCCATACAAAGAGGAACAATGTTCTTGTACCTGAGTGGGTCCCCTCAGCCTCTGGGCCCCATAGCAGTTGCTATGCCTGCTACGGCTAGTAACGCCCATGGATCTAGTCCTCTTAGTTGGCGCCCCTCTGCTCGTTGATGTCTATGGCCCTTATGTATGAAAACTGTCTAGCTGTAAGGGGCCGTTCACACGGCTTATTGCAGGGACGGATTGCAGCCGTATTGCGCGCCGTACTGCGCTGTAATACGACTGGAATCCGTCCCAGCCATTCTCATAGAGAACTATGGATTCTGTCTCTCCTTCCTGCTCGGCGAATCCGCCGGGCGGGGAAAAACTGACATGTCAACTATTTATGGCGTGTACGCGCCGTGAATAATGAATGTCTATGGGGCCGGCGAACTGCCGGCCCCTCGCCCCCGCTGCATGGCAGCCGGCGTAATTGCGGGGCTAATTCCGTCCCGCAATTACATCGGCAATAAGCCGTGTGAACCGGGCCTAAGACTGTGTGTTGGCCATAGCAACCAATCAGAGCCTATAGCAACCAATCAGAACCCATATCAACCAATCAGCACTCATAGCAATTAATCAGAGACCATAGCAACCATTCAGAGCTCATAGCAACCAATCAGTGCCCATAGCAACCAATCAGAGCTCATAGCAACCAATCAGAACTTATAGCAACCAATCAGAGCTCACAGCGACCAATCAGAGCTCAAAGCAACCAATCAGAACTTATAGCAATCAATCAGAGCTCATAACAACCAATCAAGGCCCATAGCATCCAATCAGAGCCCATAGCAATTAATCGGAGCCCACAGCAACCAGAGGTCATAGCAACCAATCAGAGCTCATAACTACCTATCAGAGCCCATAGCAACCAATCAGAGCGTATAGCAACCAATCAGAGCCCGTAGCTACAATCCGAGCCCAAAGCAACCAATCAGAGCTCATAGCAACCAATCAGACCTCATAGCAACCAATCAAAGCTCATAGGAATCAATCAGAGCCCATAGGAACTAATCAGAGCTCATAGCAACCAATCAGAGCCCATGGCAACCAATCAGAGCCCATAGCAACCAATCAGAATTCATAGCAACCAGAGCCCATAGTAATCAGAGCCCACAGCAATCAACCGGAGCTCATAGAGACCATTCAGAGTTCAGCTTTCATTTCATATAGAGCTCTAGAAAAATGAAAGCTGAGCTCTGACTGGTTATATGAGCTCTGATTGGTTGCTATGGGCTGTGCTTGGTTACTATGGGCTCTGGTTATATGGGCTGTGCTTGGTTACTATGGGCTCTGGTTATATGGGCTGTGCTTGGTTACTATGGGCTCTGGTTATATGGGCTGTGCTTGGTTACTATGGGCTCTGGTTATATGGGCTGTGCTTGGTTGCTATGGACTCTGGTTATATGGGCTGTGCTTGGTTACTATGGGCTCTGTTTGATTGCTATGGGCTCTGATTGGTCTCTGGTTGCTATGAGCTCTGATTGGTTGCTATGGGCAACACAGACAGTCTTACTTCCAGACAGTTTTCATACATAAGGCCCTATACTGTATATCCTAATCGCATTGTTATGACGGGAGGGAGGGGAACTGACATGTGGTGAAAATTTTTTGCAATAAAAAGGAATTTCTAAAATTAGACTGAGCAGAATAGAGACAAAATCCACAACAAATAACAATTTCCATGATTCGGTAATTCTAGGAATGAGCCCGATGCTTGTACAGGAGCCATTAGCATATGTGGCGCGTGAACGCTGAAGACACATATTGATGTATTTGTAAGGCTGTAAGTACAGAGATAGTCAGGAAATTACTGTAGTCAACCTAGAAGTGACAATGACAGGTCTGGCAGCGAGGAACGAGAGGTGTGGACCTGTCATACAGAGGAAATGATTGGCAAGAACAGAAAACCATGAAATCCTTATAAAACTCGCACTTCATTTCCTGAGAGGAGATGTGCGGTTTTCATCCTTACATGATGTTAGAAAAAAACACGCTTTCTTCTAGAATGAGCGCCACTCTCGCTCTTAGGTGGAGTCTGGTACTGCAGCTTTGACCATTCTGCAATACCAAGAAACTGACTAAGGTGGCGCTGTTTCTGAAGGAAAGTACAGTCATGGCCAAAAGTTTTGAGAATGAAACAAATATTATATTTTCACCTGATCTGTTCCCCTCTGGTTTTTTCTGTGTGTTTGTCAGATGTTTTTTACCCACATACAGAAATACAAGTGCAATCATATTTGATTAACAAAGCTTTTATTGACAGTTAGAATGAGTTTAATGCAGCAAGTCAATATTTGCAGTGTTGACCCTTCTTCTTCAGACCTCTGCAATTCTCCCTGGCATGCTCTCAAGCAACTTCTGGACCAAATCCTGACTGATAGCCGTCCATTCTTGCACAATCAATGCTTGCATTTTGTCACAATTTGTTGGTTTTTGTTTGTCCACCCATCTCTTGATGATTGACCACAAGTTCCTCAATGGATTTAAGATCGGGGGAGTTTTCAGGCCATGGCCCCAAAATCTCCATGTTTTGTTCCTGAGCCATTTAGTTATCACCTTTGCTTTATGGCAAGGTGCTCCATCATGCTGAAAAGGCATTGTTGATCACCAAACTGCTCTTGGACGGTTGGGAGAAGTTGCTCTTGGAGGACATTCTGGTACCATTCTTTATTCATGGGTGTGTTTTTTGGCAAGACTGTAGAGAGCCGATTCCCTTGGCTGAGAAGCAACCCCACACATGAATGGTTTCTGGATGCTTACAGTTGGCATGAGAACAGACGTGGTATCGCTCACCTTTTCCCTTTTCCGAACAAGCTGTTTTCCAGATGTTCCAAACAATTTGGAAAGGGGGATTCAATCAGAGAAAATGACTTTTACCCCCAGTCCTCAGCAGTCCACTCCCCGTAAACCCTTTTGGGAGAATATCAGTCTGTCCCTGATGTTTTTTCTGGAGAGAAATGGCTTCTTTGCTGCCCTCCTTGATACCAGGCCTTGCTCCATGAGTCTCCGCCTCACAGGCGTGCAGATGCACTCACACTTGCCTGCTGCCATTCCTGAGCAAGCTCTGCACGCTGGTAGCCCGATTTCCCAAGCTGAAACACTTTTAAGAGACGGGTCCTGGCGCTTGCTGGTCTTTCTTGGGCGCCCTGGAGCCTTTTGGCAACAATGGAACCTCTCTCCTTGATTCCTTGATGATTGCGATAGATTGTTGACTGAGGTTTCAATCTTTCTTAGCTCATACTCTTCCCTGTTAGGCCAGTGTTTTGTGCAGTGCAATGATGACTGCACGTGTTTTCCTAGAGATAACCATGGTTAACAGAAGAGAAACAATGATGCCAAGCACAGCCTCCTTTTAAAGTGTCCAGTGGTGTGATTCATACTTTTAAACATGACAGATTGATCCCCAGCCCTGTCCTCATCAACACCCACACCTGTGTTAATGGAGCAATCACTGAAACGATGTTAGCTGGTCCTTTTTAAGGCAGGCCTGCAATGAAGTGGAAATGTTTTGGGAAAAAGTTCATTTCTAGGCAACATTGACTTTGCATTAATTGCTGTTAAGCTGATCGCTCTTTATAACATTCTGGAGTAGATGCAAATTGCTATTATAAAACCTGAAAGCAGTTTGACTTTGTAAAAATTAACATTTGTACATTCTCAAAAA
>JAODAL010040908.1:0-36415 GCA_025379985.1 Phyllomedusa bahiana
GGACCCCCCCGGTTTTTAACAGATGGCGACGGCAGCACGGGTTCCCCAACTTGGGGGCAATCAGGAGAGCTTCAAATTTCTCAAAAAAATCAGATTTTGATAAAGGTGATTTCTATGAGGTTAATTATTGTCAAAAAGGGCCCCAGGGCTGGACACAAATTGCACAATTTGAGGCTTAAAATTTTCTGGGGCTGGAGTCACTATGGGGTCGCATCATTTGAATCTCCAGGGAGGGTCTGTCCCTAATCACTGAAGAGAATTTATAGGAAAATGAAACCATTGAATTGATTGGCTGAAACACACTCAGAAGAAAGGATTGCAAATGTCTTCTAAACTAATAAGTGAATTTGGGATGATTATTACATTTTTATTACTTATGGGGTGTGCGGCCAAATTAACACATCTACACATGTAAAAAATACCTTTAAAAACGCCAGGGAGGGTGTATGTTGTATGTTATCACACTTGAAAAAAAAGCAAAATGATAATAATGTAAAACTATAAATAAAACTTCCCTAAATAAATGCTGTAAACAAATGTCAGTTACCAAAAAATATACTAAATGACAGTCACTGTACAAAATAGCATAGTGCCACTTTGTGATCTGTGGGTCAAACAGGTTTAGGGGTCCTGCTGTGGTACAGGACAGGTATAGTCAATGTCTTGTTTAACTAAAATGGTGGTTGAAAGACTCCTTTTCCCAGCACTTTTTAATCTGTGGGTCAGACAGGTTTAATGGTCATACTGTGGGACAGAACAGGTATAGTCAATGTCCAGTTCAACTAAAATGGTGGTTGAAAGACTCCTTTTCCCAGCACTTTTTAATCTGTGGGTCAGACAGGTTTAATGGTCATACTGCGGTACAGGACAGATATAGTTAATGTCCAGTTCAACTAAAATGGTGGTTGAAAGACTCCTTTTCCCGGCACTTTTTAATTTGGGGGTCAGACAGGTTTAATGGTCATACTGCGTTCCAGGAAAGGTATAGTCAATGTCCAGTTCAACTAAAATGGTGGTTGAAAGACTCCTTTTCCCAGCACTTATTAATCTGTGGGTCAGACAGGTTTAATGGTCATACTGTGGGACAGAACAGGTATAGTCAATGTCCGGTACAACAAAAACGGTGGTTGAAAGACTCCTTTTCCCAGCACTTTTTAATCAGTGGGTCAGACATGTTTAATGGTCATACTGCGGTACAGGACAGATATAGTTAATGTCCAGTTCAACTAAAATTGTGGTTGAAAGACTTCTTTATCCGGCACTTTTTAATCTGGGGGTCATGCAGGTTTGGGGCTCATGCTGCGTTCCAGGACAGGGATATTCAATGTCCAGTTCAAGTAAAATATTGCCTTCTGGCACTTTTTAATTTGTGGGTCCTGCAGGTTTAAGGGTCATGCTGTGGTGCAAGAAAGGGATAGTGAATGGTCTATGAGTTTTTTTCTGTGGCTTTTATAACCTAAGTGTGTTGCCTAAGATGTAGCAGGTATCCATTTGACTGTTGTGGATGTTAATTCCAGCTTCTCCATCCCTGTTTGGGTGTAAGAATGAAGGTGTTGTTCCTCTCCCATAGACTTTAATGGTCATCGGCGATAATCTATTATCGACTATCAGATATCTTATTGATAATTGCCGATATCGACTATCGACCTGATGACGATAGTCAACGTAATCGCTCATCACTATTGTTAACTTAAATAAAAAGATCCTGTGTTAGAGATAAGACTCTGCAGGGAGTGACTAATCATGGAGAAAGAGCAGAAAGAGGTGGTTTGTAAACTAGAGCAACTAGTAGATAAAATCTTCTTTATCTCCTAAACAAAGCAAAATCAGAAGAGCCATGTATTTGGTAATAGTCTTTATTTATTTTTGCCTACATATTTAAAGCTAAACATTGTGACAAGAAAACCGCTTTAATATGCGTCCTTCAATTATGAGCCTTTTCTGGTTTTCACTTCAAAAAACTGTATCCATAAATCAGAATGAAGTTTGAATGCAGCCTAAGGCCTCATGTACTGTAAATGCAGTATTTTTTCCCTGGACTGATGAGAATTTCATGTTGTAATCTACAAAAATAATATATAAAATCTGCATTTCGTTGTTTTCAATGGAAATTTAGGCCATAGTCCACAGATTTTTTTTTTTTAAAATCCTCATCACAAAAGAAAAATAATTGACTTTTCACTTCTTTGATGCTAAATCTAAGTGGGTATTTTAAAAGCGATGGGATAAACTATAGCATAAAACTGTGGCATAGAAAGTGAAAATCTACAGCAGAAATCTGAGCGTATAACCCTTGTGGGAACATAGCCTAAGGCTGCATCCACATGGCAAAGTACAAAGACTGGTCAGATTCTGAATGAGAATTCGACCTGTATTTGAGCAATATTTTACTTTTCGTTTTTTGTGCTGTTTTTTCTTTAACTGTTTTTGGATTAAGCCATCCCATTAAATTTATAGTACAATAATCCGACATTTTCTGAGTTAAATACAGCGGATTATTGAACTTGAAAACCAGCAGTTTTGAAATCCGACCTCATAAAATCTGAGCTGTGTAGATTACAGCTCAATTTTTTTATTGAAGTTTATGGGTATGGTTTTACAGTTGGATTTTGACGGTTTTGAAACATCTGATTCAATGTCACAATCCTACATTAAAATCATACAAGTAGACATACCCCAACAGTCATAGTCTAACATAGCTATTCAGCAACTTAACTATTAAAATATTTGATTAAAAGATTGTTGTAAATATGAACGTCATTGCTTTTGTCCTGTAATTCTGTTTAAAGAGTTTTACTTTTCCTGAATGATTCAAAACTATATTTTTTTGTGGTAGAGAATTACTATATTTTTTTTTTGACCATGTATAACATGTTTAAATTAAAAATAGGGCTGTAAACCTAAGTTGCTGACTGAAGATTCTGTCACTGTGCTTTGCAGCTCATCAAGCAAATTTAATTCATATACTCTTCATTTCTATTAGATGTGAATTTGTGCTCAGAGAAATTGACTTTAATTATCCTCTTCAGATGCAGGTGAAAAACATTTTATTTAGTGTGTGGAGGAGAGCTGGAAATGGCAATGCCAGTGACCTTCATTTGAACTCTGCTGTAATGTGTAAGGCTTGATTTCTGGGTATCATAAAGAAGATAGTGTACCATTCTATCAGCTTTGAAGTATGCAGTTATTTAAAGATTGTGCTGAAAAATGAATTAGGTTAGAAACGACATCAGTGGGAAATATACTCAACCCAGGAGTAGTAGATTACTCTTTATAGATGGATTAGGTATTATAAACCCGATTTATTGGGAATGTTCAGCTGTATGTCAATGTACTTTAACATAAGTCAAGATAACTATCAGAATTTTAAACCTCTGAATTTTCTTTTAAGAGTTGTGTTTGAAAGTATATAAAAGAACTGCTTGAACAAAACAGAAAATTTGTAAAAATAGTAATATAATAAATTTTTCTAAACTGAAACAAAAGTGTTAGGCAAGTTCACACAAGGTTGTTACAGTCACATACTTCATTGTGGATTCTCTAAGCCACAAACCATCTGTTGCAGACCATTTTTGGGAGCAGAGTCTAAGGAATCCTCAGTTTTTTACCTTTTATGTAAGGCAGTATGAACTTTGCTGCAGGAGGATTTTCAGGTCATGATAATGCAGCAGTGACACACTTAGGAATGAAATCAGTCATGGGACAGAACCATAAGAACCATAAGTAGGACAACAGGTACCTGGCAGAAGCATGGTCAGGAACCAGCAGAGCCTCAAACAGGTGGAGAAAATGAATCAGGAGCAAAAGAAGCGTATTGCTGTCTAGCATCCAGACTTGATTGTCAGTGAGATGCTATATAGATGCTATATAGCAGTTTACAGAGTCCTTTCTACAAAACCACAGAGACTACGTATTTCATATGTTATTTTATTGGATGATGTAGGGCAGAGATATTCCTCCCTATAAAGATTATGTGCAAAACACTCTGACCCCAGAGCCACCACCAGCCATGATCCAGAATTTTACATGGCTACATACATATTAAGATTCTTTAGTTTCAGTTAGTTATCTAAACCTGTCTTGAAACTCCCAACTGTTCCTGCTGTGACCAACTCCTCAGACAGACTATTCCATAGATTTACAGTTCTTACAGTGAATAATGCTTTTCTCCTCTGGAAATTGAATCCTTTTATTCTCCAGCCAAAGGGAATGCTCCCTTGTCTTTTGAGGGGGCTTTACATGAAATAATTTTCCCCATACTTTTTGTAGGGATCATTTATATATTTTATAATTATAATTTCCCCCTTATGCCGTCTTTTCTCAAGACTAAATAAGTTAAATAGTTAGTACAGTTGAAAAAAGACATGTGTCTATCAAGTTTAACCAAGGTTTGGGAAAATGTGGGTGAAGGGAGGGAGACAAGGATTTTAAGCCCATCCTCCCCACTGGTTAATGCCCTGAAACCCACAAGGCAAGAACCAATCTGCTCCAGTGGAGACCATATTTCTGACCCCAGAGCCTCCACTAGCCAGATCCAGAATGTTGCATAGCTACATACGCATTCATATTCTTTAGTTTCAGGTAGTTATCTAAGCCTTTCTTGAAACTCTCTACAGTTCCTGCTGTGACCAGCTCCTCAGGCAGTTCACAATTCACTGTTCTTAAAGTGAACATGTCCCCCCAAAGCCGTCTTTTCTCAAGATAAATACGTTTAATTCTTCTAACCTCTCCTCATTACTAAGATGCTCCATTCCCCTTATAGGTTTGGTTGCTCGTCTTTGTACTCTCTGTAGCTCCATTACATATCTTCTATAGACTGTGGCCCAGAACTGAACAGCATATTCTAAGTGAGGTCGCACCAATGCTTTGCACAGTGGTAGAATTATATCCTTATCCCGCGAGTCCATGCCTCTTTTAATACAAGCCAATATCTTACTTGCCTTAGAGGCAGCTGAATGACACGGCATGCTGTTCTGTAGTCTATGATCTACAAGAACACCCGGATCTTTCTCAACAAGCGATTCTCCATGTTTTTCTCCCCCTAGGACATATGATGCCTGTAGATTATTTCTACCCAGATGCAGAACCTTACATTTATCCACATTGAACCTCATTTGCCAAGTGGATGCCCAAGAACTCAGTGTGTCCAGGTTTGCTTGCAATTTATGAGCATCTTCCATAGATTGCACTACCCTACATAGCTTGGTGTCATCTTCAAAATTCAAAACCATTTTATTGATCCCTTCTACTATATCGTTAATAAATATATTAACTAAAAGAGGACCCAATACTGAGCCCTGGGGCACACCACTCATAACCGGGGACCACTCAGAGTAGGAGTCATTTACCACCACTCTCTGAGTACGATCTGAAAGACAGTTTTTAATCCAATTACACACTGTTATCTCTAACCCAATGGATTCTAATTTACCTAACAAAAGCTTATGCGGGACAGTGTCAAACACCTTTGCAAAGTCTAAAACACAATATCCACAGCCGCCCCACTATCCACACTTTTACTCACCTCTTCATAAAAACAGATCAGATTGGTCTGACAACTTCTGTCCTTAGTAAATTCATGCTGGCAATCCCTTATAATATTTTATTTGTCCACTTATAATCCCTTATGAGCCCCTCAAACATTTCACCCCCACCCCCGAACAGATGATAAACGTACTGGTCTATAACTACCCTGGCAAGACTTGGAGCCTTTTTTGAAGATGGGAACTACATTTATACCAGTCTCCTGGTACTATACCAGTCACCAGGGAATTTCTAAATATCATGTATAGGGGCACAGAGATAACCGAGCTGAGCTCTTTAAGAACTCTTGGGTGTATGCCATCAGGGCCTGGAGCCTTGTTCACATTCAGTTTATTTAACTTGACTTTGACTTTTTCTATACTGAGCCCATTAATTATAGCAAATGATGTATTAAAAAACCAATTCCCATAAATCCACAACACAGGAATATTCACCATCACAATCGAACTTTGGGGTACTTCGCGTGAACGAAGTGTGCTTTTCATTGATAAAATGGCTGCGAGCACATGGCGTTATATGGGACAAAGAACTCTGGGAGGAAGAAGGGCATAGCCTGCATGACATGTGCAGAGATGAAGCCAATCAGAGACCGGCGGGATTCTGTGACGTCACCGCACTATATAAGTCCGGGCGCGACGCTGGGAGCTCATACCGCTCTCACTGTACTGAGTAGGGAAGGTGCTGCCGCGGTTGCTTATGATAGCTGATAATAAAGAACTCATTTTTATACAGCGATTTTTGGGGGGTGTCACAGCTTGTCTCAGAGACTGTTTCTCTTAACGTTCTATTTCTGATTTTGTGGGGTATTGGATCTGAAGTCCAGTGTGCGTCCAGTGCAGCTGCATATACATTTTAATGCTATCTGCTCACAGCACATTGAATATCCAAGGGTGATCTAAGCCTGTTCCTGTTGTATTCATTTAAAGAAACAGCGTTTTTACAATACAAATACCACTTCATATTTGGCTGCTCGATTCTTTTGCGCAATTTACATGGGTTAATTAAGCATTGTTCTGCTGCTGTGGTGACTAAAAGAAACCGTTTATTTCACCGCCAAAAAATACATTTTTCCTGTAGCATAATTCACAAGCAAAGTTTAATTACAAGTTTTCCTCTTGTTGTGTAGCGTAGAAAACACGCCATTGTAACACGCTACAAAGCTCATAGTTTTTGGTTCCTCAATTCTTTTGCGCAATTCACATCCCGGGGTTAATTAAGTGTTGTTCTGCTGCTGTGGTGACTAAAATAAACTGTTTATTTCACTGGGGTTAATTAAGCGTTGTTCTGCTGTTGTGGTGACTAAAATAAACCGTCTCTTTCACCGGCAAAAAAGACATTTTTCCTGTAGCATAATTCACAAGCGAAGGTTAATTACAAGTTTTTCTCTTGTTGTGTAGCGTAAAATACACGCCATTGTAACATGCTACAAAGCTGGTAGTTTTTGGCTGCTCAATTCTTTTGCGCAATTTACATCCAAGGGTTAACTAAGTATTTTTCTGCAGTTGTACTCAGTAAAAGAAACTTTGTTTTTCACCGCCACAGAAGAAATTCTGTAGCATAATTCATATCCGAAGGTTAATTAAGCCTGTTTGTGCTTTTATATTCAGTAAAATACACAGAGTTTTTAAACGGCACATACAAGTCAATTTCTCCTGGCCATTTGTGGAGCGCTATTTATATCGAAGGGTGTGTATTTATCATATACAGATATCTTCATCAAACAGTGTCTGTACGTTTTAGAACAAAGAGTTTGTCAGTCAGATAGGTGGCAGGCTCTTCACCTGCGAGTGGCAGAGGCACAAACATTCCTGGAGCAGGCCCAGGTCGCAGCACAGCAAGGGGTCACTTGGTGAGGCCACAAATGCCGCTGTCATCTAGCGGCCGTGTGTTGTTCAGCAACCCAATGGTTCTTGACTGGTTGACTAGGTCATCCACTTCCTCCCAGATGACATCTGACAACCCCAGCCAAGAGTCGGTGGGAACGTCAGACACAACCCTTAGTTGGCATGGCCCGGGAGCGGGTCAGCGGCCCTCACCTGTCCTCAACCCGCCTCTGTCCCATCCGGTTCCCTCAGCCAGAGATCTACTATGTGGTCTGGGCTCAGCGCCACTATATAGCGAGGATGAACAATTTGAGGAGGGCAGTCAGCAGCTACTTGGCAGCGAAGAAATGGGGCCAATATCCCCTGCTTCTTGCAGTAGGCGGCAAATTAGAGATGTGGAGAGTGGCATGGGAGGTTATGTTGTGAGGGGTCAGCCTCTGCATACCAAGACCGGTGATGAGGACAGCAGTGACGATGAAACACAAATAGATGATGATATAGCCGACCGCACTTGGGAGTCGGGTGAGGCAAGGGCTTCATCATCGTCAGGAGAAGAGGGTGTCAGCTTGCGCGTCAGGCAACGGCGCAGCCAGCAAGTGGGTTGTGTGGCCGTGAGTCAGCAGGATAGCATCAAAGTGAGGTCGGGAGCCAAGCGGCCACGGGGTAAAAAACCCGCTTCGCAGGTCCTAGAAAGTAGCGGCACAGGGGCTCAGCGAGGCATCGCGGCAGTAGTCACACAGTGTGGAGCGTTGGCGGTAAAATCAGCTACTCGGCGGTATGGCAGTTCTTTGCTAAGACACCGGAGGAGCCGAATATGGGTATATGTAGAATCTGTAGGCAGAAAGTGAAGCGTGGCCAGGGAGCTAACGTTGGCACCACGGCCCTGCGTCAACACATGCAGCGTCACCATCCGGTGGCCTGGGAGAAACGTGGCTCAGATATGGTGGTCCAACCTGTCGCCGCAGCAACAGCAGCAGCGCCCAGTGGCACGCATGCCATTGCAGCCAGTCAAGGCTCCACCACCTCTGCAGAAGGGAGCTGTTTCTCCTTGACATCATCTCCCGGTCCAGATGCTCCTGCTCCTCGCTACTCATGGCGCCAGCAGTCGTTCAGCGAGGCGATTGCAAAGAGACAACAATATGCGTCCAACCATCCTAAGGTGCAGAAGCTGACCGTGCTCCTGTCCAAGTTGTTGGTACTGCAGTCCCTCCCTTTCCAAATGGTGGACTCTGCACCGTTCAGAGAACTAATGGCTTGTGCCGAGCCGAGATGGAGAGTTCCAAGCCGTAATTTCTTTCCAAAAAGGGAGTACCAGCACTTCATAAATATGTAGAACAGAAGGTGGGCCAGTCCTTGAGCTTATTGGTTTGTTCCAAGGTGCACGGCAGCGCGGATGTCTGGAGCTGTAACTACGGTCAGGGCCAGTACATGTCTTTTACGGCCCACTGGGTGAATGTGCTTCCTGCCCAGGCACACCAACAACTTGGACAGGAGACGCCGCTTTCTCCTCCACGTTGTCAAACTGCGGCTCCTGCGCCAATGTCCGCCTCCTCCTCCTCCACCACCACCACCATCTCAGCCTCCACAAGTACGACTCCATCATACCACATGTATAGGGCACAACGGTGTCACGCAGTTCTATACCTGGCTTGCCTCGGCGAACTAAGTCACACAGGAGAGGAACTGCTCCGCGTCATGCAGCAAGAAATCGATGTGTGGCTTTCTCCGCGCCAACTGCAAATCGGAACCATGGTGACGCATAATGGGAGGAACATGGTGTCTGCGCTGCACCGAGGAGGGATGGTCCATGCGCCCTGCATGGCGCATGTGTTCAATCTGGTTGTGAAAAGATTCCTGAAGTCTTCCACCGATCTTCAGAAGATTCTGAAAATGGCCAGGAAACTGTGCATGCACTTCATCCATTCCTACAAAGCCAGGAACACCCTCCTTGAGTTGCAGCGGCAGAACGGCCTCCCCCAACACACTTTAATATGCAATGTTTCCACCCGTTGGAATTCCAGCCTGCACATGTTGGACCCACTGTATGAACAGAGAAAGGCCATTAAGTATTTTTTGATGATCCAGGCGGACAGGAGTACTCCCCTGTGTAACTTTGATGTCAGACAGTGGCAGCTCATGCGTGACACCTGCCGTTTGTTGAGGCCATTCGAGGAGGCCACGTTATTTGTCAGTCGCCAGGACTACGGGATGAATAACATCATTCCACTGCTTCATGTCCTGGAACAGATGCTGAAAAATCTGTCTGGGCAGGGGACTGGAGACGTGGCGACTACATCTCGCGGCCACATGAGTCCGGTGGGGACTGAAATGGAGGAGGAGGAGGACATTGGAGCAGAAGCATTGTCTGGTGAAATGAGTGGATTTTCTACCCAGGTGACAAGAGAGGAGGAGCAGGAGCAGCTGGAGGAGGTAGATGGAGATGAGGAAGACGAGGCAGATGACCCGCAAGCACTGTGGCAGTATACAGTGGAGATGGAGGCAGGGAGCCCCTCGGAGTCACTTGTGCAGATGGCCTGCAGCATGCTGATTTGCCTGGCTAGTTGGCTAGTGACAGCCGAATAGTCAGCATCCGGCAGAGGGATGACTTCTGGCTCTCCACCCTATTGGACCCTCGCTACCGGTCCAAAATGGGAGCCTTTTTCCCAGCTGCTGAGAGGGAGGACAAACTCAAATACTATAGGGAAATCCTCCGTAGTCAGTTGGCCGCTGCCTATGTGCGGCATCGTCCCTCCTCTCACAGGTCTGACCGGGGGCTTCTTCAGCGCTCACGTACTACTGCCGCGGCTGCTGGGGGAAGGTGGGGGGGTAGAAACAGTACCAGCTCCATCAGCAGCAACCTAAGTCTGGAGTCACTGATGAGCAGCTTCCTTCACCTGCTTAGCGAGGATGGCAGTCGCCAGCAGCAGCAGCAGCAGGACCTGGAGCAGTCCCTGAACCAACAGGTGGTGGCCTACTTGGACAGCACTCTGCCACCCCAGTTAGAAGTTCCACTGGACTACTGGGCAGTCATACTGGATGTGTGGCCGCAACTTGCCGAGTTTGCAGTGGAGAAGCTGTCCTGCCCGGCCAGTAGTGTGGCATCAGAGCGGGTGTTCAGTGCGGCGGGGGCAATCGTTAGCCCAAGGAGAACCTGCTTGTCCACGGGAAATGTAGAAAGAACGACTGACCTTTGTCAAGATGAATCAGGCGTGGATCGGCCAGGATTTCCACACACCAATGTCTTAGGCGTCAGACTACATCAGCCATGACGCCTCACCCAAACTGTGAGAAATGAGTCTGGGTTCAAACTACCTGCCTCAGCCACTATTCTGATGCCGCAACCTGCCTGATGTCACACATCTGCTGACAATTTCTCCATCTGCCACCAACCATATTTACCAGGGACTGGTATTGCCACCCACCTCCACACTCTGTCATAGTGCCACTCTATGACCTCATGCTGCTGCTGCTGTTGCTGGTGCCGTGACCTCCACACTGTGTCATTGTGCCACTCTGTGGCCTATTACTGTTTTGCCACCTCCATAATGTCATTGTGCGACTCTCTGACTTCATGCTGCTGCTGACGTCACCTCCACTCTCTGTCATTGTGCCACTCTGTGGCCTACTACTGTTTTGCCACCTCCAGAATGTCATTGTGCCACTGTCTGACCTCATGCTGCTGCTGCCGTTACCTCCACACTGTGTCATTGTGCCACTCTGTGGCCTACTCAAGTTTTTGCCACCTCCAGAATGTCATTGTGCCACTGTCTGACCTCATGCTGCTGCTGCCGTAACCTCCACACTGTCATTGTGCCACTCTGTGGCCTAATCCTGTTTTTGCCACCTCCAGAATGTCATTGTGCCACTGTCTGACCTCATGCTGCTGCTGCCGGGACCTCCACGATCTGTCATTGTGCCACTCAGTGGCCTACTCCTGGTTTTGCCACCTCCAGTATGTTATTGTGCCACTGTCTGACCTCTTGCTGCTGTGGCTGCTGCCGTCACCTCCACACTCTGTCACTAATGTTGCCTCCTGAGCTCTCAGCTTGTTTTTTTCCAGCTTTCGCTGGCATGACTTTATCAGGCTACATTCCCGCTTCTTTTTTTTGGTCAGTTTTGCCCTCTTAAGTGCCCAGGGAATTTTATAGTGAAGCGATTCTAAGAGCGGCGGTAGTCATCTGCGTGTCATACTAAAACACAACATTGTATGAAGACCAAACCAAGCTCTCTCTGCATATTTAAGCATGGCACAATGTTAAACAGCACCCTGCAGGCTCTGTGCAGCCTGGAAATAGCTGTTTTTTAACGCGATTCGTCCCGAAGTAATTCGGACCGAATTTATTTTTGTCGGGAAATTCGGCAAAGTGACCGAACCAAACTTTTGAGAAATTCGACCATCTCTAAATATCACCTTTAATTAAACCAAATTTAAAAATAATCAACAATGGCTCCTATAAAACTAATAACGGGGATAAATATAAGAGTAGTCTCACTACACTGTCTCCTACACTTTCTACAGTACTGGTACTCCCTTAGCGGAGACACCGCCCCAAACAAGGCGACCCCGCAAAACTACTAAGTTAATCCCTACAGTCAACCATGCAATACCTGAAATAGATACATACACTGCTTAGTTTACAGAATCTGTGATACCTGAGCCTCCAGTACAGATGATTACACTGCTCAGTTTACACAGAGTATATGGTACCTGAACCTCCAATGATTTTCCTATTGGAGGTAAAACGCATCAAGTACTCAATGGAGTTGATGTTTCTCCATCTGATAGGAACACTGCAGTGGTGGCTAGTTGAATGTACCATATCGGTATATAGTAATGGGGAATACTTATAGCCCCCAGCTCCTTATTAGCCAATACAAAAACGCCCCCTATTAACACTATCCCACAACTTGCTCACCTTGGCAACTGGTCTAAGTCTAATACATAACACAGGAGTGATTGGCGTCCTCCAAAGTGTATCGCGCATGACTGTCTCCACCCACAAAGCAATGCTAACCTCAGAAGTGTAAGCAGCGCATGCGCCAGTCATCGCCGTTTGTAAGCCCAAAGTGAGGATGCGCCAACCGTGGCAAGCGCCACAGCACAGCCGGAGAACCAATCCAGACCTTTCTAGCAACAGTGAGTGCCCGGCGCTTACAGATTACGTAGCGCATGGCCATTAATAACAATATGGGGATCATCGCTTCATCACTCTCAACGGAGCATGCGCCGGTCCCCGTGAAATACAGTTCTCAGAACGCGCAGGCGCCAGTCGTAATATGCGCCGCAGCCCCGCCGTTAAAGCAATCAAAAGAAGTACTTAAAGTAAATAAAGCACTACTAGATCCATATATAACACAAACAATAAAAATGGTATATGTCCAATAAGGGAGACTGCTTAACATATTGGTGCAGACATCCCACACAGGTCAGTCTAAATTTGTGTATCTAACTGAACCTGTGCTGAAAACAGGATATTCACCACTAATTTACAATCTCCAAAACTGGAGAAAAGGACCAGCTGCATCAGGCAGCAAAAGTGCATGTAAGACAAGTACAAATAAATATCATAGGTAAATGGCATTCACAATACATATTTAATCCGGGGTGTCTGTGTACAGTCCGGGTCCGCCAGGATCATACATAAAGAACAACAAACATATTTTAAAGGTGGAAATGTCAGAACATTTCCTTCTAAGGCGGAGATATTGCCCCAGAGGAATCCCTCTCATAAGGCGTCTCGGGGGGCAACTCTCCCATCTGAGGAGGCTGTTCGTAGCAGTATCTTTTCTAAAGACCTTAGTACTCAATGAACAATCCTTATTTTTGGAGATAGCTAAATCGAGGAGTGGTATCGTGTACTCATTCCAAGAGAATGTGAATCTCAAACCTATTGAATTCTGATTAAGACACTCCACAAATTTTTTAAAAGATGTAACATCTCCTTTCCAGAGGACAAATATATCATCAATGAAACGTGCCCACATCACAATACAATCAGTGCAGATTGTTTCTTCCTCGCTGAAGACAATTGTGTTCTCCCATCAGCCCAGGAGCAAATTTGCATATGTGGGAGCCATTGGGCTCCCCATTGCAGTGCCCTTGAGCTGGTGGTAGATTTTACGATCGAACACAAAAATATTGTTCTCCAGCGAGAATTTCAACAAAGATAAAATGAACTCGTTTGATCTTCTGAACTGTGACCCTCTGGTATCCAAAAAATATTTCACCGCTCTCAGACCTTTTTCATGCGGTATTGAAGAGTACAAGGCCTCAACGTCTATGCTACATAGGAGAGTCCCTTCATCAACTGTCACACCCTCCAGTTTCAGTAATAGGTCAGATGTGTCCCTATTATACGAGGGTAGAGAGGTCACAAAATCCCTTAAATTGTCATCTACATACACTCCATAATTTTGAGTCAGACTCCCTATCCCTGAGACTATGGGTCTGCCTTTTTAGAGGGTTCACCCCTTTATGCACTTTTGGCAGCCCATAGAATGTTGCCCTTCGTGGGAATTCTGGTATCAGGAAGTCATGTTCATTTTTGCTTATCATGCGATCAGTTAAAGCCTCATCAACCAGGGCCTTAAGTTTAGCCAATAGAGTCGTTGTGGGGTCCTTCCTTAACACCTCATAACCGGTCTTATCTTGTAGGAGATCTAAGCACATTCTGTGATATTGGTTAACATCCATCACTACTACATTGCCCCCCTTATCCACCGGTTTAATAACTATTGAAGTGTCCTTTTTTTAAACTAGTCAAGGCCTGTCTTTCACTTACACATAAATTCTGCGGCCTATCTCTTTCTGCACTTAAGCACTTAAATTCGCCAATAACTGTTTACAGGAAAGAATCAATAGAAGAATAAGGTTGGGGTGGTGGTGCCTTAGTGCTCTTCTTACACAAAGAGGTGAAAGGTCCCTCTCCTAAGGGCTTATCTTCCTCTGACATGAGGCCACATAGGGTCCTTTCCCCCATTAAGTCAATGCCTAGTTCCTCACATTCTCTTAAATCCTTTTTATGGAAGAATCTAGCCCACCTGACCTTTCGTATAAACAAATGGAGATCCTTAACCCATTTAAAATCTCTGAACCTGTTAGTGGGAACAAAAGTAAGGCCTCTTCTTAAGACCTTCTTCTCAGTATCAGAGATAACCCGTTGGGATAGATTAATAATCCGCAGATCATCATTTGATTCTATCTCGGGGGTCCTTCCTTGGTTCTCAAAGGGTATTGCGGGGGCTGTCTGTCTAAAAAAGGCCCCGTAGCAGAGGAAGAGGATGAGCTCTTCATTTCTGGAAACAGTTATTGGCGAATTGAAGTGTTTAAGTGCAGAAAGAGATGGGCCGAAGAATTTATGTGCAAGTGAAAGACAGGCCTTAACTAGTTTAAAAAAAGGACACTTCAATAGTTATTAAACCGGTGGATAAGGGGGCAATGTAGTAGTGATTCATGTTAACCAATATCACAGAATGTGCTTAGATCTCCTACAAGATAAGACCGGTTATGAGGTGTTAAGAAAGGACCCCACAATGATTCTATTGGCTAAACTTAAGGCCCTGGTTGATGAGGCTGATCGCATGATAAGCAAAAATGAACATGACTTCTTGATATCAGAATTCCCATGAAGGGCGACATTCTATGGGCTGCCAAAAGTGCATAAAGGGGTGAACCCTCTAAAAGGCAGACCCCTAGTCTCAGGGATAGGTAGCCTGACTCAAAATTTGGGAGTGTATGTGGATGACAATTTAAGGGATTTTGTGACCTCTCTACCCTCAAATATTAGGGACATATCTGACCTATTACTGTAACTGGAGGGTGTGACAGTTGATGAAGGGACTCTCCTATGTAGCATAGACGTTGAGGCCTTGTACTCTTCAATACCGCACGAAGAAGGTCTGAGAGCGGCGAAATATTTTTTGGATACCAGAGGGGCACAGTTCAGAAGACCAAACGAGTTCATTTTATCTTTGTTAAAATTCTCGCTGGAGAACAATATTTTTGTGTTCGATCATAAAATCTACCACCAGCTCAGGGGCACTGCAATGGGGAGCCCAATGGCTCCCACATATGCAAATTTGCTCCTGGGCTGATGGGAGAACACAATTGTCTTCAGCGAGGAAGAAACAATCTGCACAGATTATATTGTGTTGTGGGCACGTTTCATTGATGATATATTTGTCCTCTGGAAAGGAGATTTTACATCTTTTGAAAAATTTGTGGAGTGTCTTAATCAGAATTTGATAGGTTTGAGATTCACATTCTCTTGGAATGAGTACACGATACCATTCCTCGATTTAACTATATACAAAAATAAGGATTGTTCATTGAGTACTAAGGTCTTTAGAAAAGATATTGCTACGAACAGCCTCCTCAGGTGAGAGCGTTGCCACCCGAGATGCCTTATGAGAGGGATTCCTCGGGGGCAATATCTCTGCCTTAGGAGGAACTGTTCTGACATTTCCACCTTTAAAAGTCAAGCAAAGGACTTAAGGAAGAGATTTAAGGCAAGGGGATATCCCCAAACACCATTGAAGGAAGCGTACAATAAAGCGATTCAAGAGGATCGAGTCAACTTGCTGGTTCCTAGTGTTAGAGAGGCGGAACCATTGGGAACCGTGAGGAATGACTTACGTATTATTGGTGAATACAACTCTCAGGCAGATAAGGTACAGGAAATTGTCAGAAAATACTGGAGAATTCTCCTTCAGGATAATATCCTTAAAGAAATACTACCTGCGGTACCATCTATCATCTACTGCAATGAACGTAGCCTACGGGACCGTCTAGTGAGAAGTCACTTTGTTGCACCTCCACAAAGGGAGACGTGGCTAGGTAGACAACCCAACGACTGCTTCAAATGTGGTTCCTGTAAATTGTGTCAGTATGTGATCAACTGTAAAACCTTTGGAGAGGGAGACAATCTGTCCCGTTATACCATCAGAGGATTTATTAATTGTAGTTCCTTGGGTGTTGTCTACATGGCCACGTGTCCCTGTGGATTAAATTATGTCGGAAAAACTCTCTATGAATTCAGGAGGAGAATAGGTGAGCATGTGGGAGACATTAAAAAACAACAGGATACACCTATTGCTAGACATGTCTGGGAAAGACACAATGGTAGGACTGATTCTATACAATTTAAAGGTATTGAGATAGTGAAACCTCCAATAAGAGGAGGCGATTGGGACATATTGATCTTACAGAGAGAGACCCAATGGATCTACAGGTTGAACTGTATGCATCCAAGGGGTCTCAATGAATCACTTTCGTTTACGTGTTTTTTTAACTAATATGTTTGTTCTTTATGAATGATACTTGCGGACCCTGAATGAAACACAGACACCCCTGATTAAATATGTATTGTGAATGCCATTTACCTATGATATTTATTTGTACATGTTCCACATGCACTTTTGCTGCCTGATGCAGCTGGTCCTTTTCTCCAGCTTTGGAGACTGTAAATTAGTGGAGAATATCCTGTTTTCAGCACAGGTTCAGTTAGATATAAAAATTTAGACTGACCTGTGTGGGATGTCTGCACCAATATGTTAAGCAGTCTCCCTTATTGGACATATACCGTTTTTATTGTTTGTGTTATATATGGATCTAGTAGTGCTTTATTTACTTTAAGTACTTCTTTTGATCGCTTTAACGACGGGGCTGCGGCACATATTACGACTGGCGCCTGTGTGGTCTAAGAACTGTATTTCACGGGGACCGGCGCATGCTCCGTTGGGAGTGATGAAGCCATGATCACCATATTGTTATTATTGGCCATGCGCTACGTAATCTGTAAGCGCCGGGCACTCACTGTTGCTAGGAAAGTCTGGATTGGTTCTCCGGCTGTGCTGCAGCGCTTTGGGCTTCTACATGGTGACGACTGGCGCATGCGCTGCTTACACCTCTGAGGCTAGCATTGCTTTGTGGGTGGAGACAGTCATGCACGATACACTTTGGAGGACGCCAATCACTTGTGTGCTATGTATTAGACTTGGACCAGTTGCCAAGGTGAGCAAGTTGTGGGATAGGGTTAATAGGGGGCGTTTTTGTATTGGCTAATAAGGAGCTGTGGGCTATATGTATTTCCCATTACTATATACCGATATGGGACATTCAACTAGCCACCACTGTGGTGTTCCTATCAGATGGAGAAACATCAACTCCATTGGGTACTTGATGCGGTTTACCTCCAATAGGATAATCATTGGAGGTTCAGGTACCATATACTCTGTGTAAACTGAGCAGAGTAATCATCTGTGCTGGAGGCTTAGGTATCACAGACTCTGTAAACTAAGCAGTGTATGTATCTATTTCAGGTATTTAACCCTTTAAGGTCTAAGTCTGTTTTGGAGTTATGGACCAAGCCCTTTTCTTCAAATCTGACATGTGCCACTTTTTCTGTGAATAACTTTTCAATACTTTTACCTATCCATGTGATTCAGAGATTGTTTTCTCGTGAAACATTGTGCTTTAATTTAGCAATTAATTTTGGTCGAAAAAATCCTTGTTTAGGTCTGAAAAATATCGAAATGTTGTGAAAATTGTGAAAAACTTGCCATTTTCAAAGTTTAAAAATTTCTGTGTGCAAGACACATAGTCACACCAAACAAAGTAGTAAATAATGAACATCTACCAAATGTCTAATTTGTGTTGGCATGATTTTTTTAAACATCCTATTATTTTTTAAGACATTTGGGGGCTTTGAAATTTAGTAGCAAATTTTAACATTTTCAAGAATATTTGCAGAACAGATTTTTTTTGGAACCACTTCTGATGTGGTTTTGAGGGGCTTGTATGTTAGAAACCCCCATAAATGACTCCATTCCAGAAACTACACCCCTTAACATAGTCAAAACAGTATTTAGGAAGTTTATTAATCCTCTAGGTATTTCGCAGAAATTAATGAAAAGCGAAGGTGAAATTTCAAAATGTCAACTTTTTTGCAGATTTCCGATTTTGTTCATTATTCATTGGAACCCCGTAGATTTTACCAAGAAATCGTAACTCAATAAGGATTCTCCTTATTATGCAGTTTTTAGAAATATCCCACCTGTGGCCCATATGCGCTTTTTGACTCTTCCACAGGCCTCAGAATTGAAGGAGCACCTTCTTGTTTCAGAATATTTTTCTGCCTTTATTGGGGTAGTGATGGGCAGTGACAGATGTGGGAACAGAAGTTACAAACTGTCTTTTTAACTAATCAGATAGCTATAACAATATGAGTGAGGGGAACAGGGACTTGGCAATTAAGGGGTTAATTGTTTTGTGTGTTTTTCACTGTATGAGCCAGGGATGATCACTGGCAGAAAATTGCTGGAACTTGAAAGTGGCAAACTGTCTGATCAGACAGCTGCCACAAATAGATCACAGGGGCAGTGAAGTGATTAGGCAGTGGAGGGGTTAATAAAGTATTTCAGGCTGTGACAGCCCAGATTGCAGCACAGGGCACTAGGACCCAGCACAGAAATATGATCTCCTCACTCTCTCTCACAGAACAGAGCCCTGGGACATGTATCAGCTGTAATGGGTGAGTCAGCAGACTGACTGACCAATCCCAGCGATCCTTGGTAAGGGGATCACAGGACTCCTGTGATTGATCACCTGCTGGGTAGATGTGCTAATTAGCTGTCAGAAACAGCAATTAGCATAGATCTTTCATCTTATCTCTGCACAGGGAGACAGAAAGCTTTCATGGTCAGGGTGCCTTAACAGGCAGTGAACCATGACATTCAGGAACGTCAGGGTGCCTTAAAGGGTTAAAGTAGTAATTTGATGTATTGACTGTGTCTAACTTTGACCCACTGAGGAGTCCCTGAGATTGGGATGAAATGCATTTGGGGAACTTGTGAGTTGAGTAAATGTGATATATTATACCTCTGTGCATCATTTCCTCTATTGTAGTGCGCCTTAGTTATTTTTGGCGCAGTATCGATTTATCTACTTTTTTCTTCTTTTTCCTATTGTATGACACTGCGATAGTTTGCAGTCCACTCTGATCTTGTCTGTACTTACCTTAGAGAGTGCAGGGTCAAAGGATGTATTAACAGTACTGGCACCACATACATTCGCACTCGGCCCACCCCCATTAACTACTTTCTCATTGATAGTATATACTGAGCTGAAGAACCTATTTAGTATCTCTGCCTTCTCCTGGTCCCCAGTGACAAGCACCCCATCACAGGTTTTTAAGGGTCCTACTTGCTCTGATTTCGGCTTTTTGGCATTTATATACTTAAATAATTCCTTGGGGTTAGTCTTACTGTCCTTGGCCATCTGCCTTTCATTTTGAATTTTAGCTGCATTTATCACTTTTTTACATATTTCATTAAGCTCTTTGTAATTTACAAAGGCTGATGCTGACCCCTCTGATTTATATTTTTTAAATGCCCTTTTTATTGTTTATTGCCCTTTTATCAGAAGGTAGAAGCCATGTTGGATTTAGTTTTAGTCGGCTATACTTGTTACCCATAGGAATATATTTTGCAATAAATTTCCCCAAAGTATATTTAAAGCTTTCCCATTTGGCTTCTACATCACTATTTGCTAACAGCTGCTCCCAGTCTATGGCCTATATTGTGTCCCTCAATAAGGCAAAACTGGCCCTTTTAAAATTAAATGTTTTTGCCCTCCCGCTCTGCTTTTCTTTTTTCTAGTTTACGCAAAAATGAATTATATTGTGCTCCAACAAGTTCTGATTTGTTAGAAATTACCGGATCCAACAGAGCATCACTTCTAGTGGGTTCCTCCACAAACTGCCTCATAAAATTATCCTTGAACAGACTGAGGAACTTCCTTCCCTTTTCAATTGATGCAGAACAGTGACCCCATTTAATGCCTGGGTAATTAAAGTCACCCATTATTACCACTGTACCCGCTTGTGCTGCCCGCACCATTTGATTATGCACCTGTTCTATCTCCTCAGTGATGTTCGGGGGTCTATAGATTACGGCAAAAATAATATTTTCTGCATTTACCCCCCCCCCATTGTATTTCCACCCACAATGTTTCCACATCTTTAGCTAATCTGCCCTCTATTTCCTCTTTCACATTTGCCTTCATATCCTTACATACAAACTATGTAGCTATGCAACTATGTAACTATCTACTAAAATTAAGGGCACATAAATCATGTATAATGGTTATGTACAAAAATAAGTACAGTAGCTAAACTTATACAAGGCACACCAGCATCATAAGGAATGAAAATTGAAACAGTGCAAAACGTTTATGGTTTTATAGCAACTGGGCTATTGGCAGGAGCCATAGCCATCTGCTGTAATGCAACACTGAAAGTGGGCAAGGTGCATAACAACACCAAATTAGGTACCCTCTCTTATGGGAGTTCAAAAGGTCAGAGCAGGGTACTTTAATTGGAGTTTATCAGTAAGCAGAGGAGCATGATCATCTTTCTTAGGGTGCTTTCACACAGCGCAGTTTTGGTGCAGTTTTAACTGCGCTCCAATTACACTGCGGTTATTACCAGCAAGCTTCTTTTACTTGTCTAAATTGTTCAGAAAGTAAGTAATCAATGACTGTGTTTGAAGTCTTGTGGATTACAAACACACTAATTGATCCATCACTTTCCAAACAGTTTAGATGAGTGATAAAACTTGCTGGTAATAATGCAGTTAAATTAGAGCGCAGTTAAAACTGCACCAAAACTGTGCTGTGTGAAAGCACCCTTATTTTCATAGTAAACGTTTTAATAATCAGCTTAGAGGATACAACTTTAAATGAATGTTTATCAAAGCCAATCCAATTAGAGCAATTTTTGGACCTGGACAATAATGCTTATCAGCACTCTTCTTGGTCTTAGCAGCAGCAGCCTCTATGCAATATGAACCTCTGTCCAGATATTGCTATTATTTTGGAAAAATTGACCCGACAGCAAAGGTGATTGAGTCCAGGACAATACATTGCTGAAGAGGTCAATTAGCACATAGAATTGACCTTTGGTTAGTAGTAAGGATACAATATAAGACAAAGAATATTCAGTGTCACATGAAAACAATCAAAGACATTAAAGTACAAGGATAGTGACTTCACTCTACCAAGGGCGTTGCTAGGGTCCCAAAATATCTGGGGCTTGGGCCCTTAAGTTTTTCTGAGTAGGGCTGGGTGCACACGGAATTTTTTGCGTCTCATTGTGAACTGCGGATGTATATTTACAGAGAAAAGCCTTTGTATGAGATGCCAGGAGAAAATATAAGTGATTACACTGCAGTTACAATTAGTGACTTAAAAGGAGACGTCTCTGAAGGAGTTGTTCTTTCTCTTCTTCTTCTCCAAACTGTCCCAGACGCCATGACGTCTTCTACCGTCCACAACTCTTCACTGAAAAATGTACAAAAACAAAACCCAGACCCCATTTTTTTCAATTTTTCTACAATTTCCATCTCTAACAAAATCCCCACTATAGGCCCCCCAAAAGGGGAATAATTACCCCCTTTTTAGTAAATATTTGGCCCCCATACCCGGGAGTAGCCCACTGTAGCTAGGTTTAGCCCCCTCAGCCCGGGGTTTTTACCCCCTATCCAGTTACTGCCCTCTGTCTAGGGTTACCCCCCTTTAGGGGATAAAAAGCCCCCTTAGCCAGAAAAAAGCTCCTTGTATCAGGGTTTTTAGCCCCCTGACCCCGGTACTCCCCCCTTTGCCCCAAAAAAGCCCCCCGTAGCCAGTGAAACCCCCCCGTAGCCAGTATTCCCCATTAGCCCCATATCCCCCTGTACCTGAATGCCCCCTGTAGCCATTTTATGCCCCTTAGCCCGTATATGCCCCCCTGTACCATACATCCCCCTTTTCCTATATGCCCCCCGTAGCCATACACCCCTTACCAGTGATATCCCCCCGGCCCGTATAGCCCCCTTAGCCATGACATCCCCCCGTAGCCCCTTTACATCCCTCTTGCCTTTTTGCCCCCTGTAGCCATGACCCCCCTTTCCATATATCCCCCTTACCCCGTGCTTCCTCCTTACCTTATCCCACTTTTAGCCCTGTCTGCCCTTTTAGCTATTATGCCCCTGTGCCAGGTCTTCCCCCTTAGCCATTAGCCCCCCGTACCCTGTCTTGCCTCCTGTACCATTTTGCCCCTGTGCCCTGTCTTGCCCGTAGCCATTATCCCCCCTTTTTCCGTTCTTGCCCCCTGTCCTTATGTCCCCCTTAGCCTAAACCCCCTTTCCCTTATGCCCCCGTAGCCATTTGCCCCCTGTACCAGTTCTTCCCCTGTACCCTTATGCCCCCCCGTAGCCATGCTTTTCCCCCTGTACCATTATTCCCCTGACCATATATGCCCCCGTACTATTCCCCCCCGAGCCAAAGTCGGCCCCCCGAAGCCCAAAATCCCCCCGTACCGTTCTTCCCCCCGTACCATTATCCCCCCGTACCATGTCTTGCCCCTGTAGCCCTTATCCCCCTGTAGCCATTCTTTCCCCCTTAGCCATTATGCCCCCGACCAGGCTTTCCCCCACCCTTTCCCCATTGACCATTTTGCCCCCTGGGACCCTTTTGCCCCCCTTCCCGTGTCTTTCCCCCGACCTTTCCCCGTAGCCCTTATGCCCCCCTTACCAGTGTCTTGCCCCCTGTAGCCATTAGCCCCTTAGCCATGTCTTCCCCTGACCATTTTCCCCCTGTACCGTTCTTGCCCCTGTACCATTTTGCCCTGTAGCCATTACCCCCTGAGCCATTAGTCCCCTGTAGCCCTATTCCCCCTGTACCCTTTGCCCCCGTAGCCATTTTGCCCTTAGCCGGTCTTGCCCCCCTTTGCCATGTCTTGCCCCCTTTTCCAATAAAAAAAAATAAAAAAACCTACTTCCAATGAGGCCCGTCCCGCCTCCGGTCCTGCACTTGAAGCGGTGAAGCAGGTAAAGTCATCACCTGTTACGCCGTCCGCGGGGCCCGGATCTCCTCGCCGGCAATTGCCGGGTTAAGGTCCCAGGTCCAGGGGGTGATGAAACGGCGCGTCACTCCCCCCGCCTAATTTTTTGACGGGGCCCCGGGACCTACATACAGGGGGGGAAACAGGACGGGAACGTCCCCTGCCTCCTCCCCGACTTGATGCCGGCTTGTGAAACGGGGCCGCCCCGTCAAGAATCGGGGGGTGCCGCCTTCACACGAGGCCCCCCACCCACGGCAGCGCCTGAGACGCGAACTTGGGGGACAGGGGATTCATTCGGGGGGTCTGCCCCAATGAAACTGCCTACGCCCCCTGCACCTACTTTTTTCTAAAAAACACAAGGTTTAAGTTTAAAAAAAGCGAGGGAGACTTAAGATACTCCCAAAATTTTTGTGGTTGGTGTAGATTCATGGAAAATTTAAAAAAAAATTCAACTAAGGGCCACATGTATGAAAACCTTTTCCCGGGTTTTTTGGCGTATACTCCCTCCCCCCCGAATCCCTTTTCGGGCGCGGGGATTTAGTGTTAGGCCCCTGTTCCCACTTTCAAACTGCGCCCACTGAAGGGGCGGGGGAGTGGGGGCCGGGGGGGCGTTTCCGGGGGGGGACGCGGCGCCTCGAAAACTCCGAGGGATGTACGATGGCGAGTCGGCAAAGCGGGGCGTAGTGCAGCGCCCGGCAGCTCTGACGGGCAGACCAGGTTTTTTTTGGTCTAAATGCTCCGACAGAGGCAAAGTAAGCAAGAACGTAACAGCGAGGAAGCGGATGGGAAGATCGCGACAGAAATCTCGGCGCCCCCGCCCCCGTGCAGCAGAGTATGATTCAGAAAAAAAATCGCCTTTAAAAAGGGCGGAAAACAGTGTCAGAAAAGAGCTGAACGTAAAAAATAAACATAATAAAAAAAAAACACTTTCCATAACTCTAGAACGTGCAATATCAAAAAATTATGATATTGGAAATTGCCGGAAATACAGTAATTCAAATTCTGAAACCTATTCTCATTGGTCGGCATAAACCAGCCAATCAGAATAGGAGCGACAGTGAACCATTAAAACCTATGGGAAGGGATTGACCAATCAGAATCCAGGGCGGATAATTCAAATACAGTAAAAAGACAGAAAAGAGCTGATTGGCTGAGCTAGCGGGGGCTTGGCTAGCTCGGCCAATCAGAATAGGAGCAACAAAGACCCATTCTAGTCTATGGAGAAGTTTAGACCAATCATAATCCACGGCGTTATTTGGACCAATGAGAGAGCGAGCGACGCTCCTATGGGTTTTCTAATGCAATCTGAAATAAAACTGACATGGCCGAAATCAAATTAAACACTACAGAATGGTCCTGAGGTGTATATAAAAACAAAAGATAATATGGGGGTAACGAAAAAAAATATTAAATCAATAAAATCCTTTTATTTCTTTATTTTCGTTGCACCCATACTATTGACCCTTTGGGCTAAACGAAAAAAGAATAAACATGATTTTATTGATTTAATATTTTTTTTTCGTTACCCCCATATTATCATTCGTTTTATATACACATCGGAACCACTTCTGTATGTTATAATTTGATTTCGGCCATGAAACAGTTTTTTTTCAGATTGCATTAGAAAACCCATAGGACGTCGCTCGCTCTCCATTGGTCCAAATAAACGGCGCCTCTTTTAACTTAGCCAATCACAGAGCGCGCTCAAATTTTCCTTTCCCCATAGAACTCTATGAGAAAGTAGCTCGCGCGCTGATTGGCTAAGCTGGACGAGCCCCCGCAGCTTCAACCAATCAGCTCGTTTCTGCATTTTTACTGATTTTAAACTGTCCCGCCTTTGAATATATTGGTCAATTTTTCTCCATGGAATTTTAATGGACATTGTCGCTCCTATTCTGATTGGTCTAAACTTCTCCATAGGATAATAATGGGTCTTTGTAGCTATTATTCTGATTAACTGGTTTCCCTGCCGACCAATGAAATACTTAAACAATTTGAATTACTGTATTTTCCCGGCAATTCTCTCTATTGCAATTCCCTAGTAGCGCCGGTCTCGGCGACAAATGCGTTGTTCGGGTTTTTAACCCTGCTTTATTTGTAAAGAAGGGTTCTGCTCTTTACTCAAAATGTTTTACATTTAATAAAATTATATTTTTATTAAAACGTCATGCTGCACGGCGCTGAGACCGAGATTTCAGAGCGCCCATCTCCCCATAGCTATAATGGGAGAAGTAGCTCGCGCTCTATTGGCTGGGATACCCAAAGCCACCGCTAGCTCAGCCAATCAGCTCTTTTCTGTCTTTTTACTGTATTTTTGAACTGTCCCGCCTTTGATTTTGATTGGTCCAAACTTCTCCAAAGGAATATAATGGGACTTTGTCGCCCCTATTCTGATTGGTTTAATATTCCTTCATAGGTTAGAATGGGCCACTGTCGCTCCTATTCTGATTGGTCCAAACTTCTCCATAGGATAAAATTTGGTTCTTTGTCGCTCCTATTCTGATTGCTGGCTTCTGCCGCCCAATGAAATAGCTTAAACAATTTGAATACTGTTTTTCCCCCCCGGCAATTCCCCCTATTGCAATTCCCTATGTAGCGCCGTCTCGGCGACAAACCTTTGTTCGGGTTTTTAACTGTTTTATTTGTAAAGAAGTTCGGCTCTTTATTTTGATAATGTTTGGCATTTTATAAAAAATAATTTTTTGATTAATACTTCATGCCGCACGGCTCGACGCCGAGATTTCAGTGCGCCCATCTCTCCATAAAACTATAATGGAGAAGTAGCTCGCGCTCTGAATTGGCTGGGAATAGCCAAGCACCCGCTATCTCAGCCAATCAGCTCTTTTCTGTCTTTTACTGTTTTTTAAATTTTTCCCCCGGCCATGGATTCTGATTGGTCTAAACTTCTCCATAGACTAAATGGTTTTTTTGTCGCCCCCATTCTGATTGGTCAATATTCTCCATAGCTAAAATGGGTCCTGTCGCTCCTATTCTGATTGCTGATTTAGCCAAGTCCCCGGTAGCTTAATCAATCAGCTCTTTTAAAGCATTTGTACAGTTTTTTTGAACTATCCCGCCATGGATTCTGATTGGTCTAAATTTTCCCCTAGGTTTTAATGGTTCACTGTCGCTCCTATTCTAAATTGGGCCCGGGTTATGCCGACCAATGAGAATAGCTTTCTTTTTTGAATTACTGTATTCCCGCAATTTCCAATATCCAAATTCTTGAATTAGGATATTGGAAAGGGGTTTTTGTTTTAATGTATTTTTTATTTTTTTAGGTTTCAGCTCTTTTCCTGAGAATTTGAATGCCTTTATAAAGGCGATTTTGATTTATACTCCGCACCGACATCTGGAATGATTTCCTGCTGTTCCAGCCTGTCTCGCATCGGAACTGTTTTTTTCGGCGCAGCCCCTCACGGCGCCTAAGTCCCTGCACTGCCCATGTCCCCCGCACTGTGCCCCAAAACACACTGGCAAAGCGCAGGGAACTTTTCCCCTCATGTATGAGTGCGCTACCCCCGGCGGCGAATCATAGGCGCAGCCCCCCACTGCGCCTCAGTCCCCACAAATGCCCTAACACACTGGCCAGGCGCGGCGGACATTTCCCCGCAATGTAACCGCACTAACCTCCGGCGCGAATCCTAGCGCAGCGCCGCACTGCGCCTCGGACCCGCACTGCGCCTAAAACACGGCGAGGCGCGGGACTTTACATTTTTATGTATGGCGCTCCCCGGCCCCCCACATAAATCAGGCGCAGAGTCCGCCGGACAACTAGCGGAACGGTGCGCCCGACCCGTCGGGATTCATACATGTGGCCCTACGTATTTTTTCTTCTCGTACCTATTGGGATGGAACTGAAGAAACTTAAGAGGCATCAACCAATAGAAGGAAAGAACGTTCAGAATTTGAATAATGGAGAATGTTTGGAGAAGAGAAGCAGGTCTTAAAGGGGTTGTCTACTGTATATTGTTTGTTTGTTTTTATTATGTATATAATAGGAAATCATAAATTTTTTTAATATAGATGTATGAAAAAATATTCACCTGTTATACCAATACAATGCAATATTGAAAAAAAATGATACAGCTCACATTCCTGTCCATACTAATGACTTCCATGGACCAACTTTATGGACTTAGCAGTCATGTGACCTCCTGGTATTCAGTTAGTCACATCACTTCTATGAGGTAACTGAAAAGGAATAATAGTGGAATAATTACAGTGATATATAGTGATTTTGGTGCCAACAATGTCTGAACTATTTTATATTAAGTTTTTGGTGTTGATTAAGTATATGACTTCAGTTTTGCCAGATTAGCTCTAGTGTATGAGATCTTTAATAATTAATTAAATAACACAACACATTTGAAAAACATTCAGAATTTCAAGAATATAATTTATTAAACCGAGTAAGTAAACAGTCTAACATCATACAAAAATAAATTAAGAATATCTAACAGTAACAGGAAAAAGTTATGTACGTTTTGATTAATTAATACAATATTAATTAGTTATTAATCGTTATTAATGTAATGCTTCAAAAAATGCTGTTTATGTGATTTCCTTTCATGTGTGTCATCAGGACAATCACGGAGATTCCAACAGTAGTCTGCCAATATGTGTATGTCCCACCTGTCTCGATATCTCTCCTCTATCACATTCATATCCTAGTAACCTCTCACCTTGTTCCTTCTGGAAATCTGTTTAAATGGCTATGGAGATAGTGCATCTTTATGCTAATATTAACTCCTAAATATATGAAAATATTAAGCATATCTTGCACCAATTCTTCATAATTGTCTTGTCTGTGATAACTAAAGTAGTTCTTCACAACAGAGACAAAACTCTTCCAGCGCCAGAATCATTCATGCATTCGGTAAAATTGGAATTGTTTGAGTTTATAAATATGAGTACCACCAAAGATTCCAGCTTTTTGCTTTTCCTGCTCAGTCCAGGGAACGATCTTCATATGCACTTGAAGCAATTATCCATTTTGTCCAAAGCCCTAAGAAATTGCTTCATCAATCCAGCTTAATATGAAGCAGTGAGAGAATGATTTTGTTCTTGTCCACCAGTGGCTGGTTGATGATATTCACAGAACCAACAATCATTTCTTCCCTTGTAGACCATGCCACTTTTGTGCAATAATCTTGCTTTGCCCTGCTATCCCAGATGCACTTGAAGCATGGGTATTTGGTGTATCCAGATTTCTGTTCAAGCAATAAGTTCATCATCTTCAGATTAACACAAATTGACCATTTATGTTCATGGTAATGGATATTCTGTAATACATTTTTTTACATTTTCATATTCTTCTTTAAGTTTTGTTGAGTTAGCAATGGGCAGAGTGGCATAATGGTTACCACTGTGCAAGAGAACACATTTCAAGCTTTTAATTGGAGCGCTGGTCTATACAAAGCCAACCATCTTCTGGTCGACATCTTATAGTTAGTGATGAGCGATTACACGTTGACTATCGGTCATCGGCTCGATAGTCGATATCGGCAATTATCATTAAATATCCATAGTCGATAAAATTAATCCTCGATGACCATTAAGTCGATCGGAGAGAACAACACCTTCATTCTACACCCAACAGATGAGAACTGGACAATTAACATCCACAACAGTCAAAATGATACGGGCACATCTTAGGCAACACACTTAGGTTATAAAATCCACATAAAAAAACTCACAACCATTCACAATCCCAGTACTTTCACCACAAGCATACCCCCATTAAACCTGCAATGACCCACAAAATTAAAAAGTGCCAGAAGGCAGTATATTTAACCTATCATTTTACTTCAACCTGACATTGAATATTCCCTTCCTGGCAACGCAGCATGAGCCCCAAACCTGCCATGACCCCAGATTAAAAAGTGCAGAAAAAGAGTCTTCAACCACCATTTTAGTTGAAACTGACATTAACTATATCCTGTCTGTAGCCCCCCGCAAGTAATGACCATTAAAACCTTTTGACACCACCTGATTAAAAAGTGCTGGAAAAGAGTCTTTCAACCACCATTTTAGTTGAACTGGACATGACTATCATCGTGTCCTGTCCGCAGAATAACCATTAACCGTCTGACCCACAATTAAAAAGTGCCAGAAATAGGAGTCTTTCACCACACATTTGTAGTTTTCACTGGACATTGAACTATACTTTCCTGGGCACAGCAGAGCCCCAAACCTGCATGACCCCACATTTTAAAAAAGTGCACGGAAATAGGAGTCTTTCACCCCATTTTAGTTTCACTGGACATTTAATATATCTGTCTTGTACCGCAGAATGACCCCTGAACCTTTTGACCCACTAGATCACAAAGTGGCAACTATCTATTTTGTACATGACTTGTCATTTTAGTATATTTTTGGTAACTGACTTTGTTACAGAATTTATTTAGGAAGTTTTATTTATAGTTTTACATTATTATCATTTTGCTTTTTTTTTTCAAGTAGTGATAACATAACAACATACACCCCTCCCTGCAGTTTTTAAAGGTCTTATTACACTGTAGAAGAGGTTAAATTCGTCCCGCACATAACCCATAAGTAAGACACAATGTCCTAATAACCCCAAAACACTTTCTTAGTTGAGAAGAACATTTGCCTTCCTGGCCTCTGATAGTGATTCACCAATCAATTCATTGGTTTGATAATTTCCTTCCAAATCCTTCTCAATGTTACGGACGAGACTCCCCTGGTAAGTATCAAATGATTCACCCCATATGACTCCAGCCCACATAAAAATTTTTAAGCCTCACATTTGCAACTTTGTGTCCACCTGCGCCGTTATTTGACACTACTTTAACCTCACAGGAAATCACCTTTTTCAAAAATCTGATTTTTAGAACAAATTTGACGCTCTCCTATTGCGCCCCAAACGGTAGAGCCAGTGCGCCGTCCAGCCATCTTAACAAGGAGGTCCCAGCTCCAGGGCCAGACTTACAGTGGTGCGTGAAGCCCAGGCTAAGCATCTGTCATTCTATTAACTAACGCAGTTCACTGCAGGCCGGCATTACAGTGGGTGCATGTGACCCAGACGCTGGCGCCCGTCATCATATTAACACGGTAAAAATTGCCGTATCGATCAAGCAACGAAAACAGTCATCCTGAAGCAGAGTGCGGAAGCGGAAGTGAGAGTAAAACCTCCAGCCTCCTTCAGTACACATGTCAAGACCTGGGTAAGTGCTTGCCCCTCGTATGAGTTCGGAGCCAATTACTTCACGTAAATACTGTGGTTAGACGTCCTGTACACCCATGTGGCCTTTTTTATGGCATATCTTTATCTCATTTCTACTCACCGGCTGGAGAAATTGTCTCTGTTCTTTGTTCTCTGTCCGTGCTCCATATCCATGTCCCTCCGTGAATAACCGTACGCAACTGTCAAGTTTTCCTTTAACCCTCCCTTGTACAATTCATGGAATTTTTTTTACCACTATTGTGTACAGTGCAAGTTTTTAGTATTTAATTCTAGAAAACACATTTTTAGAAATATGGTGAATCCACCTATGCGTCTTTTTTCTCTTTTTTAATTGTATTATGGGTTTCCTCAAGTACAGTATTTGCTAGCTATGTTAAAGATCTAGCAAAACAAATCAATTGCAATATTATTCCATAACCTGTTCAACCTATTCCTGGTTCTGACACAACCATCACCCTTGAGCCAATCTTAGACAATTGGATGAAAACAATGTCTGTTAGAAACCACATAATTTTACAAATAGACCTGTAGTCAAAGCTGCAATTTCACGCAAATAATGACCAACAATTCAAAACTATACCCATGACCACTTTTGAGCAATTGTATACGAACAAATGTCTGTTTAAAACAACATTTTTTTATATAAAAGACCTGTAAGTATAGCTGCATGTCACACAAAATGCCCCAAAAATTGAAAGCATGACCCTTGAGCCACTTTGGACAATTGTTGAAAACAAATTCTGTAAAACAACATTTTTTTTATAATAGGACCTGTAGTAATAGCTGCATGCCAACAAAAAATGCGCAAAAATCAAAACATGACCCTTGAGTCACTTTTGACAATTGTGAAGATTTTTTTGTTAAAACACAAATTTTTAGAATTAGACCTGTAGTATTGCTGCATTTTCAAATGCACATGACCCTCAAAAATAATAAAAATGACTTCTCCAGCCCACTGTTAAAAATCTGTGAGGAAAATCGCCACTAAAGCCAACCTTTCTTTCCAAAGGACCATGATTATAGCTGTATCTCACATCAACATGACCCCAAAAAATTTATAAATATACTCTCAGACCACTTTTAAAAATTGTGATTTGGAGAAATGCCACTTAAAGCCACATATCATTTCCAAGAGGACCATAATTATAGCTGTAATCTCCCAGCAACATGACCCCCCAAAAAATATAAAAAGTGGAACTTCTCCGGCACTATAAAAATGATGATGAAAATGCCACTTTAGAAGCCACAATTTCTATTCCGAAGGACCAAATTATATCTGTATTTCACAGCAAACATGACCTCCAAAACCATTGACAATGCAAAACTACTTAAGAAAAGTAGTAAATGGATAACGGTATTGTCATTGAAACCGTGCTTCTTTAACTGTATCCTCACAACAAGCAAACCCACAGAAATGAACTGTTTGGAACTGAAATAAAAATTGCAGTAGAAAATTGATCATTTTAAAAAAAAGTTTATCAAAGACCAATTCTTGTTGAAGAGTGAATGTGAAGTAGACCGGCAACTAATTCGGTGACCTCCGCATATTGGGGCCACAACATAGAAGATCCTGCCTGATTATCTTGATTAGTGTTGAGCGAATTGCATTTGGGCCTATCGAGATCGATCAGATAGTCGAATAGTCGGTACGTCCGCTATCGTTAATTTTTCTATAGTGAGCATCGATTATGACGATAACATTAAAGTCCTATGGAGAGCAACAACACCTTCGATTATTACACCCAAACTAGGCTGGAGAAGCTGAAAATAACACCAAAACAGTCAAATGGATAGCTTCCTACATCTAGGCAACTACACTTAGGTTATAAAAAGTCACAGAAAAAAAATCACAGACCATTACTATCCCTGTCTTGTACACCACAGCCTGACCCTAAACCTGCATCACCCACAAATTCAAAAAGTGACAGAAGGCAGAATGATTTGAACCATCAAGTTACTTGAACTGGACAATTGAATATCCCGGTCCTGGAACGCAGCATGATCCCCAAACCTTCATGACCCCCACCAATTTAAAAAGTGCCGAAAAAGGATTCTTTCACCACCATTATTAGTTTCACAATGGACATTGACTATCACTGTCCCTGCCACAGCATGAGCCCCAAACCTGCATGACCCCACACAAATTAAAAAGTGACGGAAAAAGGAGTCTTCAACCACACATTTATGTTTCACTGGACATTGACCTATACGCTGTCCTGGCCACAGCATGACCCCAAAACCTGCAGTACCCCCACATTTAAAATGCCGCAAACAAGGAGTCTTTCAACCACCATTTTAGTTGAACTGGACATAACGTATACCCCTCTGCCCTGGGCCACAGCATGAAGCCCCCAAACCTCATGACCCCCACAATTAAAAAGTACGAAAAAGGAGTCTTTCTTTTTTTTTTTCCAACCACCATTTAGTTCAACTGACATATACTATACCTGGTCCTGGGCCACAGCAAGAGCCCCAAATAACCTGCATGACCACCACATTAAAAAAGTTACGGAAAAGGAGTATTTCTCAACCACTATTATTCACTGGACATTGACTATACCTGTCCCTGGCCACAGCATGACCCAGGGCCAGATTTACAGTGTGCGGTGAAGAAAAAAGCCCCAGGCTGCGTCCGTCATCTATTAACACGCAGGTTTTAAAATGCCCTGATGACCAGCAACGAAAACTGTCGTCTGAGCAGCAGATGCGAACGGAATGTGAAGAACTGCCAGCGCTTCCTCTTAACACACATACAATAACACCGGGTAGGCCGCTTGCCCCTCCCTAGATGTGCCAACTTGAGCTTCACTTGGAAAATATTGTGGGTTAACGCTCCTGTTACACCCAATATGCGCCTTTAAATGCTTGGCATTCTTTTTCTCCATTTTACTCAACTTCTGGAGGAAATGGCTCAGGTACTTTTTCTCTGTCCGTGACTCCATACTCCATGTTCTCTGAATAACTACATCTGGTCCGCAGTTTTCCTGAACCTCCTGTACAAATTCAGAGGCAATTTTTTAAACAGACTATTTTGTACACAAAGTTTTTAGTACTTTAATTTCTAGACAAACGCACATTTAAAATAGGATCGGATATCCCACTATGGTCCATTTTTTTCTCTTTTTTTCATTGTAATTTAAATGGTTGTCCTCAAGACAGGATTGATAGCTATGTAAAAGATCTGCAAAAACGAAGACATTTGCAATAATTGTCCCATTACAGGGCCTAACTACCTATTCCTGTCTTCTGAGACAGCACCATCAGACCCTCTGAGCACTCTTGACAATTGTGCAGAACAAAATGTCGTTAAAACAACATTTTTAGACATAGGACCTTAAGTTATACGGCTATGTCACAGCAGACATCCCCCAACAAAATTCAAAGCATGACCCTTGAGCCACTTTGGTACAATTGTGAAGAACATATGTCGTTTAGAAAAACAAACATTTTTTAGAATAGACCTGTAGGTATAGCTGCTTGTCACTGAGCAAAATGCCCCCAAAAATCAAAGCATGAACCCTGAAGCAACTTTGTCATTTGTAAGAACAAATTCTGTTAGAAAACAACATTTTTGTACGAATAGACCTGAAGTATAGCTGCGATGTCACAGCAAAATGCCCCCAAAATTCAAACGCATACCCTTGAGCCACTTGGTGCCAATTTGTAAGACACAAATGTCTGTTGAGAAACACCATTTAGAATAGACCTTAATAAGATGCGCATGTCACAGCACAATGCCCCAAAAATTCAAAGCATGACCTTGAGCCACTTTGTCCAATTGTGAAAAAATTATTTTAGAAACAACCAGTTTTAGAATAGACCTTAGTAAAGACTGCTATGTCCACAGTCCAAAGATGCCCCCAAACAATTCAAAGCAAGACCTTGAGCCACTGTTGGTCGAATTGTGAAAGAACAAATGTCTGTAGAAACAACATTTTTTTATAATAATCTGAGTATTGCGCATTTCAAAGCACATGACCCAAAAAATTATAAAATGAACTTCCTCAGCCATCTGTAAAAAATTGTGAAGGGAAATGCCACTTAGGAAAGCCACATTTCTTAATCCAAGGACATAAATTAAGCTGTATCTCACAGTCAACATACCCAAAAAATTATAAATAAGACTTCTCACCACTATTAAAAATTGTGAGGGAAAAATGCCACTTAGAAGTCACATTCTGTTCCAAATGACCATGATAATGCTGTATCTCACAGCAACATGACCTCAAAACCATTGACAATGCGAAAACTTCTTAAGATAAAGTGAGTAAATGGAATACGGTTGTTGTCATGAAACCTTGCTGTCTTACAGTCTCCTCACAGCAAAACCAGCAAAATGAACTGTTGGGAAAAGAGAATAAAAATTGCAGTAAGAAATGATCATTTAAAAAAAAGTTTTCAAGAGGACCATTTCTGTTTGAAAAGGAATGTGACGTAGAACTGCAACTAATCGTGAACTCCGCAAAGGGGGCCACAACATAATCAGAGATCCATGCCTGAGTCATCTTGATGAAAGTCAAACGATCCACAATATCTGTGGAAAGCCGGATGCGTTGTCTGTAATGACTCCTCCCGCTGTGCTGAAGGTCCGCTCAGAAATGACGCTGGCTGCTGGGCAGGACAACACCTCTATGGCGTGACGACCAGCTCGGCCATTCGTCCATTTGGATACCCAGAAGTCTATTGGGTCCGGAACACATGCAAAAACATCGGTGTTGATAGTCGTGCACCATGATCTTAAGCTGATCTCTGTGTGTTGGATGTGTGCCCTGCATTGCATGCGTTGGTGAGGTGGTAAACAAAGATTGCCAGAGGTCACCCATTAGCTTCTGCCACCTTGCCTGCTGCTGCCGCTACGCCTACTTGGCACTCTACGCTGTCACGTCGCTGATGTATGTTCCACCGTGACATTTGGGAACGTGAAGCAGACGCAACAGATGTCTCCAGTTGATCAATCACAAGGTCTCCATTTCCTGCATTTTACTCTCTATATAGGGTGGGTGGAAGGAAAGTGCTGATTTTTGTTTTGTACCCGGGATCCAGGAGGGTGGCCACCCAGTAACTGTTGTTCATTTTGATGGCCTTAATGCGAGGATCATGTTGGAGGAAATGGAGCATCCAAGCACTCATGTGAGAGATGGAGCCTTGATTTCCCAAGCCTCTGGGTCGAGGGGCACTAGCAAACTGATCTTCCTCATCTTCCTCCTCCGCCTCAAAATTCGCGCCAACCTCTTTCCAATGCAGGGACGTCTGTAACATCGGTGTATTGGAATAGCTCCTCCTACTCCTCCTCCGCTGCCTCCGCACAGCTTCAACACAGCCCTGACGTGCCTGAGATGATGCACCCTGAGAGCTGATGCGCCACCTTGAACCAACCCTGGACCCCGAACCACTGCCTACTGAAGACCGATGAACTGGTGAAACTGTCGGGCCTTGTGGATTTGACGGAGAGAAAGGCTCCGTGTCCGCATCTGTGTCCGTCTCCTCCTCCGTCCTGGCGGGACCTGTTGTTCAGAGTGTCCAACGACGTTCCAGAACTAAGATCACCACAATGCTCATGCTGACAAGGGCATTGTCCGCACTGACCATTTTGGTGGCTTCTTCAAAACTGGCAAGGATGCTGCAGAGCTCTTTCACCTGCCACCACTCTCGGTGGTCAACACCCCGAGTCCGTACCGCTGCTTGTCAGCCATGTGTCACTTCGTACTGCGTAATGGCATTGCGCTGCTGCCACAATCGCTGGGGCATGTGGAGGGTGAATTCCAGCGTGTTGCCACGTCAACAATGAGACGGTTGACGGGAAACCGAGCTGACCTGCAACGCAGCCAGGCGGACGAAGCGGGTGCGAACGGCGGAAAATGCGAACTCCCGACCCGAGCCTTTTTCCAGCAGGCAGTCCAAACCCCGGGGAAGCTCTTAGAAATTTCTGGACGACAAGGTCATGACATGTGCCAGGCAAG
>JAODAL010040909.1:0-36415 GCA_025379985.1 Phyllomedusa bahiana
ACTGCAGCTTCGAAATTTTAATCAGCCATGTTATATACATATTTTTCTAAATCCTCATGTTAAAAATGGCTCAGAAGTTGGGGATATAAATTTTAGCCTATGTTTTTTAATTTAAAAGTTTAAAACCCCCTTTAAATCCCTTTGAAAATTTTTATTTTATGTGCTTAAAAGGTATGAAGTGGACTCTCGTGTTGACTCCATGTTGAGATACGTTTTTAGAAGCGTGTTTGGATCCGTGTTTTGGATCCTAAATGGACCCACACACGCATCTAATAGTGATGAGCGATTACGTTGACTATCGTCATCTGATCGATAGTCGATATCGGCAATTATCAAAACGTTTTCCAATAGTCGATAATAATTATCGCCGGAACCCCCTAAAGTCTATGGGGAGGAACAACACCCCCCCTTCTTAAAACAAACAGGGCTGGAGAAGCTGGAATTAAAATCCCAAAAAAGTCAAATGGCCCACCCTGTACATCTTAGGCCCAAAACACTTTGGGGTTTTAAAAGCCCCAGAAAAAAACTCACACACATTCCTATCCCCGTCTTGTACCACAGCATGACCTTAAACCTGCATTACCCACAAATTAAAAAATGCCAGAAGGCAGTATAATTTTTTTTTTTTTTTTAACCTATTTTTTCTTGAAAATGGTATTGAATTTTCCTGCCTGGAAAGCCCGCCTTTTGGACCCAAACCTGCATGCCCCCAAATTTAAAAAGGCCCCCCAAAAAAGGGGGTTCAACCACCATTTTAGTTTCACTGGACATAGATATCCCCGTCCTGGGCCCCGCATGAGCCCCCCAAACCCCGATGACCCCAAAATTAAAAAATTTCCGCAAAAAAAGGGGGTCTTTCAACCAACCCTTTTAGTTTCACTGGACTTTTGACTATCCCTGTCCTGGGCCACGATGAGCCCCAAAACCCGCATGACCCCCCCGATTAAAAAAGTGCCGCAAAAAAGGGGTCTTTTTAACCACCATTTTAGTTTAACCCGGACATTTACCCATCCCTGTCCTGGGCCACAGCATGAGCCCCCAAACCCGCCGACCCCCAGATTAAAAAGTGCCCGGGAAAAAGGGTCTTTTAACCCTAAATTTTTGTTTCACTGGCTTGACTATCCCTTTCCTGGGCCAAAAGCATAGCCCCCAAAAACCCGAAAGACCCCCGATTTAAAGGGCTTTCTGGGAAAAAAGGGGTCTTTCAACCACCTTTTGTTTCACTTTGGGCATAGGGCTATCCCTGTCCTGGGCCCGGCCCTGAGCCCAAACCTGCTTTAAACCCCCCCGATTAAAAGTTGCCGCAAAAAGGGGTCTTTCAACCACCATTTTTTTTTCATGGGGAAAAGAATATCCTTTTCATGGGCCCCAGGGATGAGCCCCCAAATTGTTTACCCCCCGATTAAAAAATTTCCCGGAAAAAAGGGGTTTTCAACCCCTTTTTTTTTCACCGACATAAAACTTTTCCTTTTCCCGGGGGCCCCAGAAAGAGCCCCCAAAACCTGCATGACCCCAAAATTAAAAAGGTTGGAAAAAAAGGAAATCTTTGAACCAAACATTTTTGTTGAACTGGACAAAAACTATTTCCTGTTTTGTTCCCCCCCTATGACCATTAAACCCGTCTGAACCACAAAATTAAAAAAGTTCGGGAAAAGGATCTTTGAACCACCATTTTTGTTGAACTGGACTTTAACAAATATCTTCCTGTACCGCAGTATGACCATTACCCCTGTCTGACCCACAGATTAAAAGGTGCCGGGAAAAGGAGTCTTTTAACTACCATTTTAGTTGAACTGGACATTGACTATACCTGTCCTGGGTAACCTACATCTGTTCAAGTCTTCCTGTACCTCCCTTGTACAATTCAGAGAAAAATTTGTATCAGATATTTTGTACATGCAAGTTTTTTAAATATAGGATGGAATCACACCACGTCTTTGTTTCTCTTTTTTTAAATTGTATTAAATGGGTTGCCTCACTACAGGAATTGCTAGCTATGTTAAAGATTTTTGCAAAAAAAAAGTCATTTTGCAATATGTGTCCATTAACAGTGTCCTACCTATTTCTGTTTCTGACAGCACTATCACCCTTGAGCCACTCTTGAAAATTGTGAAGAACAAATGTCTGTTAGAAACCAACATTTTTTACAATAGGACCTGTAGTCTAGCTGCATTTCACAGCAAAATCCCCCCAAAAAATTCAAACATGACCCTTGAAGCCACTTTTGACAAATTGTGAAAAACCCAAATGTCTTTTTAGAAACAACATTTTTTTATAATAGGACCTGTAGTATAGCTGCATGTCACAGCAAAATGCCCCAAAAAAATTAAAAACCATGACCCTTGAGCCACTTTTTGCAATTGTGAATAACAAATGTCTGTTTAGAAACAACATTTTTTTAGAATAGGACCTGTAGTATTGCTGCATTTCAAAGCAGCAGGACCAAAAAAATTTATAAAATGACTTCTCAGCCACTGTTAAAAATTGTGAGGGTGAAATGCCACTTAAAAAGCCACATTTCTGTTCCAAACTACCATGATTATAGCTGTATCTCACAGCACCCATGACCCCAAAAAATTATAAAAATGACTTCTCAGCCCACTGTTAAAAATTGTGAGGAAAAATGCCCCTAAAAAGCCACATTTCTGTTTCCAAAGGACCATGATTATGCTGTATCTCACAGCAAAAATGACCCCAAAACAATTGACAATGCGAAAAATTCTAAAGATGAAGTGAGTAAATGGAATACGGTTTTGTCATGAAACCTTGCTGTCTTTTACAGTCTCCTCACAGCAAAACCAGCAAAATGAACTTTTGGGAACAGAGAATAAAAATTGCAGTAAGAAATTATCATTTTAAAAAAAGTTTTCAAAGAGGACCTTTTTCTGTTTGAAGGGGAAGGTGAAGTAGCCCGGCAACTAATCGGTGACCTCGGCAATTGGGGCGACAACATCATCAGAGATCCATGCCTGATTCATCTTGATGAAAGTCAAACGATCCACAATATCTGTGGAAAGCCGGAGGCGTTTGTCTGAAAATGACTCCTCCAGCTGTGCTGAAGGTCCGCTCAGATATGAGCTGGCTGCTGGGCAGGACAACACCTCTATGGCGTGGCGAGCGAGCTCTGGCCATTCACCCATTTTGGATACCCAGAAGTCAATTAGGCCCCGGGAACACATAAAAAACATCGGTGTTGAGACTCAGATAGTCGTGCACCATGTTCTTAAGCTGGTCTTTGTGTGTGTTGTATGCGTGCCCTGCATTGCATGCGTTGGTGAGGTGGTAAATAAAGATTGCCAGAGGTCCCATTAGGATTCTGTACCTTCCCTGCTGCTGCCGCTACGACTACTTGGAAACTCTACTGCTGTCACGTCGCTGATGTTGTTCCACCGTGACATTTGAAGAATGTGAAGAAGACGAAAACAGATGTCTCCAGTTGATCAATCAGCAAGGTCTCCTTTTTCCCTGCATTTTACTCCTTATTTGGGTGGGTGGAAGAAAGTGCTGAGTTTTTTTTTGTACGGGGGATCCAGGAGGGTGGCCATCCAGTAACTGTTGTTTATTTTGATGGCCATAATGCGAGGATCATGTTGGAGGAAATGGAGCATCCAAGCACTCATGTGAGAGATGGAGCCTTGATTTTCCAAGCCTCTGGGTTGAGGGGCACTAGCAAACTGATTTTCCTCATCTTCCTCCTCTGCCTCAAATTCGCGCCAACCTTTTTCCCAAGGCACGGACGTCGGTAACGTCGGTGTCAAAGGAATCCCTCCTCCTCCTCCTCCGCCTCCTCCGACACACCCTTCAACACAGCTCTGACTTGCCTCAGATGATGCACCCTGAGGCTCATGCGCCGCCTTGAAACTAGCCCGGGACCCCGAACCACTGCCTAATGAAAACCGACAAAATTGAGAAACTGTCGGGCCTTGTGGATTCGACGGAGAGAAAGGCTCCGTGTCCGCATCTGTGTCCGTTTCCTCCTCTGTTGCTGGTGGGACCTGATGTTTCAGAGTGTCCAACGATCGTTCCAGAACTAAGATCAACACAATGCTCATGCTGACAAGGCATTGTCCCCGCCTGACCATTTTTGGTGGCTTTTCAAAACGGCAAAGGATGGTGCAGAGCTCTTTCACCTGCCTCCACTCTCGGGGGCTCAACAACCAGAGGTCCGCACCGCTGCTTGTCAGGCCATGTGTCGCTTCGTACTGCGAAATGGCATTGCGCGGCTGGCACAATCGCAGGAGCATGTGGGGGGTGGAATTCCAGCGTGTTGCCCCCGTCAACAATGTGACGGTTGACGGGGAGGCCGAGCTGACGCTGCAACACAGCCAGGCGGGACGAAGCAGGGTGCGTACGGCGGAAGTGCAAACTCAGACCTCGAGCCTTTCTCAGCTGGCAGTTCAAACCCGGGTAGCGCTTTAGAAATTTCTGGACAACGAGGTTCATGACATATGCCAGACAAGGGATGTGCTCCAGCCTACCGATCTTAAGGGCGGCCAGCAGATTTTGACCGTTATCGCACACCACTTTGCCTGACACAAGGTTCTTGTCACCCAGCCAGCGCTCGTTCTCGTTGCGGAGAGCGTCCACAGCTCCTGACCTGTGTGTGGACGGTCCCAAGACAGATTAATTTCAACACGGCCTGGTTTCTATGGCCACGTGATGCCACCAGAGGACATTGGGGGAAAGAGCCCTGCACCATCCCTGCAGTATTGAACAGCGTGCGCCGAGCCTGAGAGCCACCGTCACCCCCAGAGACATCCACCCCGCTCACCCAGTGAGCGTCCACAGAGATATAGCGGCCTTGGCCGTGCTTACTAGTCCATGTGTCGGTGGTGAGATGGACTTTTCCGGACCCCAGATGCAGACAACGCGCTTGAAATTTTAGATGACATGTGGCTGGCCAGGGCAGGGACGGCTTTTCTGGCAAAGAAATGCCTGCTCGGCATATGGTATTGGGGTCAGGTAAGGGCTATGATGTGGCAGAACCCATCTGTGTCCACCAGACGGAAAAAGGCAACATTTCCAAGGCCAAAAGGGCCCGGCAATGCCGACATTTAGGCTTTTGGCTTTTGGATGGTTTGGGTTTTAAAATGTTTCTTCTGCTCCAAAACCCGGAAGACAGAAGGCTGGCTGCTAGACTGGCTGCTGTACGGCGTGCAGGTCGTCAAAAGGCGGAAGGAAAAGGGGTAGGATGGGTCTCTGGTGGTGCTGGGGGTACTCGGGCGAAAGGTGGAGGCTGAAGTGGAGGCTGATCCCTGATCATGACTCTGAGAGACATGGCAGCTGAGGAACGCTTGGTGGTGGTGGAGGAGGAGGGAGGCGGAGACAGAGGGTGTGACAGTGGTTGGAAAAACCCCGGCATCGGGGTGTCCTTTTTTGGGCCCAAATGTTGCCTCCATTTCAACTCATGCATTCGCTGCATGTGACTAGACATGTTGGTGAGTGGTTAAACACCTAAGATTCTTTCCCTCTACTGATGTGTTTACGGCAAAGGCGGCATATGGCATCGCTGGGTGAATCAGAGGCTTGCTCAAAAAAGGCCCAGGCTTGCGAGGTCCTGGATCTTTTTGACGGCGATAAGCAAGGAGCGGGGTTTCCATTGACCGTGGCTGTCGGAATCATATCAGCGGACTTCTGCGACCGCCCTCTCCCTTTTTGAGGCGAGACCCGTATTGACAAATACCCATCGCCTTCCTCCTCGTCCCGTGATGAAGCGCTCACAAGCAAATCTGCGGAAAAGACCACGATGGATCCGCAATGTCGTCATCATCATCATCAACACAGATGACTTGGTCGTCCTGACTTTCTGCATCCAGGAGCTGTGGGCTACAAGCAAGAGGCATTGCAAGGCGTTGCCGACCGCCCGGGATTTTTGCCGATTGACCATCGTCCTTCTCCTCATCTGATGGCATCAGTAACTGGGCATCAGAGCAGACAAAATCATCCTCTTTGGCCTCTTGATCTTTTAACATGCCTTGTGACCTCAACCGCATTTTGTCATCAAAGAGGTCTTCCCTAAAATGGATTATCCCAGTGGTGGTTACCGAGTTGACATTTTTGGGCTGCCTTCGCTTCATGTTGGACGGATGCTGATGATGCTGATGACGATATTTGTGGCCGTGACTGGGAGGACGAGGAGGTAAGACTGCCTGGATGCAGGTTGCATTAAACCCCCTGAAGAAACAGATTGGCGACGCGTTCGTTACTGAGATTCACAGGGCCCTTACCCAGCGATGACAGGCCTGACGGTCCTGCAACCGGGCGATCCTCTGGTATGCGTGGTTTTCGCCAGCACTGAAGGAGCACCTTCTCTCGTACCTCTACTTCCATGTCCTACCCCCCTCTTTGCTCGCTTACCACCTGCATTTCGCTCCTTGTTCTCAAAGATAAAAATTTGAGAAGGTATGGAAGAGTTTTGGAAAGTCTCTTATTAAAAGACGGCAAATCACAGCTATTCTCAAATCCCTCAAAACACAATTGCTGTATTAAAATTTAAGTGCAAGGTGCCTCTATCAACAAAGCTGGCCTGCGTCAAAGTAAAAAAACACCTATCTGAAATGTATACGGATAATAAAAGTTTTTTTTTTGCACCTATCAAATACACCGGCAGTGACTACTAAATTGCTGTATTCAAATTTAACAATATGAACGAAGCTGGCCTGCGTCAAAGTGAAAAAACACCTATCTGAAATGTATACGGATAATAAAAGGTATTTTTTGCACCTATAAAATACACCGGCAGTGACTACAAAAATTCTATATTCAAATTTAAGTGCAAGGTGTCTCTATCAACAAAGCTGGCCTGCGCCAAAGTGAAAAAAACACTTATCTGAAATGTATACGGATAATAAATAGTATTTTTTGCACCTATCAAATACATCGGCAGTGACTACAAAATTGTTTGCATTCAAATTTAACAATAATGAACAAAAGCTGGCCTGCTTCAAAGTGAAAAAACACTTATCTAAAATGGATATGGATAATAAAAGGTATTTTTTGCACCTATCAAATACCCCCGGCAGTGACTACAAAATTGCTGTATCAAATTTAAGTGCAAGGTGCCTCTATAAACCCAAAGCTGGCCTGCCCCCAAAGTGAAAAAAAAAACCTATCTTAAATGTATACGGATAAAAAAAGGGATTTTTTGCACCTATAAAATAGACTGCGGTGACTACAAAATTGCTGTATTTAAATTTAAGCGCAAGGTGCCTCTATCAACAAAGCTGGACTGCGCCAAAGTGAAAAAATATCTATTTGAAATATATACGGATAATAAAAGTGGAGTTTTGCACCTATCAAATAGACCGCGGTGACTACAAACTTGCTTTATTCAAATTTAAGCGCAAGGTGCCTCAAATCAAAAAAGCTGGACTGCGCCAAAGTGAAAAAATACCTATTGAAATGTAAAACGGAAAATAAAAGTGGAGTTTTGCACCTATCAAATACACTGCAGTTACAAGAAAAGATCCTGTATCCTAATATAAGTTCAGGCTGCCCAACATAAAAGGGTAATATTTCACCAGAAAACTGTTAATAAAAAGCCATTGCAATGCAATGTCTAAACAAAGTCTGGGCTGCACAATATCCACTACCCTTTTTAAGAGCTTGTCTGTGTTCGCCCGTGTCCCCCCCTCCCCATGCTTCCCCCCGGACTTTACAGCGCTAGATCTCCCTTAAAAAATTTTCAGCCTAAGTACCTAAAATCTGCAAATCTCTAATCTACCTAAGTTCTAATGTTCACAGCTAAAAGAATAGCTGTCTGTGCGAACAAATAGAACAATTTCGCTGAGCTGTTTGGACAGAGACCGAGCACACGTTCTACTCCTATTTGACACTGACACACACTGATGCTGAACAGGAAGGGCTGTTCTATGTAAAACGAAGTCATGTGATTTTTCCAGCCAATCGCAACCATACACATCCCAGTCATGACGTCGTACACACAGCTCACCCTGCTCTATTCTCTAAGCTGATTTGCTGGCCGCCAAAGTGACAGGAATCGCTTAAAATGGCGTGACCTTTATAGATTATGCGCAGATTTTCACCTAAATTATCGCATGATCGAAAAAATCCGATCAACATTAAAACCGTGCCGATTTCAACTTTGTCGATAATAATCGCTCAACACTAGCATCTAACAATATGCAGTTTGATTTACATTGCTTTCAATTACGTTCAGACGAGTGATCACCGCTACATGTTTACATGCGTCTTTGTGATGCGTCTTTCGGATCCATTCAAAGAATTGACATGTCAATTCTTGATCCGTTTGACGCAACAGGCGCCCTATTTAAAACTATAGGGTGCGTTTTTGCTGCAACCAACACACATCCAAACACGCACCTGCGTTTTGGATGCGATTTACACAGCACTTTTGAATACGTTTTTCGGATCCAAAACAGATCCAAAAACGGATGCAACGCGCCGTATGAACATACCCTTAAAATTGTATTCTCTCAGGCCCCTCATCAAATGTAATAGTACAAAGCTGCTTGCTGCTTTTAATGTGGCAGTGTCCCCCCTTCTTACTTACTGGGCTACTGTGTAGTTGTACTATTAGCATGTCCACCCTTGACGGATACAAAGATAAGCAACTAAACTTATCGTCACTCTGAATCAGGAGGATTTTTTATGTTTTAGGGTAGATTGATTAATAATACCTTTGGGGTTTCTTACTCTACCCTACATCAAAGCAGTGAACTAAAGTTTGAAAGCCATCACTACCGTTCCCCATCATCCACAAATTCTCTCTGCTCTTGGTTAAATTGATGGCCACATATTAAATAGAAAAGTCAGTAGTTGTAGTAGCAGCGATATTACTAGCTAAACAACCATTTTAAAAAACAGATTTATCCGAAGAAATAATACTAATATATATAAATTAAAACTGAATTCATTTTTTGGACAATTTCACGCTGCTGGTACTATGATAGAAGATAAGGAACTTTTTGGTCAAGAAGAGGTTAAGTCTTCTTCATTTCTGGAGTTGGTGTTCCAGGCACCTGTATCTTTTATCTGCTTAAAGCAATTAACAGTATAAAACTTATTAGGATCATCCGCTGAGCCGCAGAGATAAATATAACCCAGTGTTACAGCAGTGCAGTGAAGTGACTGACAGGAGATAGGATAATACCCGTCCCTCGGAGCACACATTTATTAAGAGGTACTGTGATCCCATCATGTTGTCACCTGGAACATTCATATCCCATGTTTCTGGTCTGCTTCTCTTGTCCATCATCACAAGCTGAAAGCCTATAGTATATTAAATGAGGGGGAATTATAGGACACCTGGATGCTTTAGGCAGCAAGAACTGTCATAGTAACTGCACCACTATTCGGCTCTATGTGTAAACTCTTGATGCTTCAGTGTATCTAAAATGCTAAAGTAGCAACCTTTCAAATAGTCTTGAGTAGTGTTGAGCGATTTTTATCGACAAAGTTGAAATCGGCAAGGTTTTTATGGTGATCGAAATTTCCAGATCATGCGATAATTAAGGTTAAAATTGTGCATCATCTATTAAGATCGCGCCTTTTCGCCCCCTTCCAAATTTTTTTGGCGGCCAGAAAAATGAATTACAGAATAAGCAGGGGGGAAATGGTGTAAGACGTCATGACTGGATTGTAGGGTTGCGTTTGGCTGGAAAAATCACATACCTCGTTTTACATAAACAGCGTTTCCCCGTTTCACCCTCATGTCTCTCAGCTCTCTAGGTAGGCCCTACGCTCGCCTGTGGCCAAACAGCTCAGCGAATTAGTCTATTTTGCACAGAGAAAAATCTACTTTTTAGTTTTGACCCTTTCCCAAATTTTTAGTTAGTTTAGAGATTTAAAAGTTTTTATGTTTTTTACTAGAGAATTTTAAAAAGCAGAAATCAAACCGCGTAAATTCACGCGTGGAAGCGGGGGGGGGGGCCGGGGGGGGAACAAGACAAGCTTATCTATAAAGAACACTGGAAAAAATTCACCAAGATTTTTGTGTAGACATTGCATGCAATATCTTTATTATTAACAGTTTGCTATTGAAATATTTCCTGGATATTGGCAGCCTGAACTTATATTGGTAAACATCATTTTAGTAACTGAGGTCTCTTTTTTTAGTGCAAAACTCCACTTTTATTTTCATATACATTTCAGATAGGGGTCAATTTTACCATTACACCCGGATGTGATATATCCACCTTGCATTAAATTGAATCCCAATCTTTTAGTCGCAAGGTTTTTTTGTTCCCAAAAAAAACCGTGTATCGTACGAAAACATACAGTTACGTTTTTTTGACTTTTTCGCACCCCCCCCACTGTTCATTGACGCGCATCTACGAAATCTTAAAACAGCAATTTATATTCACCACATGTAATTGAAAAATGCAAAAAAAACCGTTTATTTTACAAAACATAACAGTTACGTGTTTTTTTATTTTGCGCACCCAGCCCTGTTTTTGACGCGCATCTACGTAAATTTTAAAAAAGCAATTTTATATTCACCCCCAGGGGAAGAAAGGTGCAAAAAAAAACCGTTTATTAAATTCAAAAAAAAACATTACGTGTTTTTTTGACTTTTGCGCCCCAGCACTGTTCATTGACCAGCATCGTACGTAAATCTTAAAACATCATTCTATATTGCACGCACAGGTGAATTGAAAGGTGCAAAAAAAATAACCGTTTTTATATCAAAACATAACAGTTACGGTGTTTTTGACTTTTTGCACCCAAGCACTGTTCATTGACGCACATTCTACGTAAATCTTTGAAAACAGCAATTGTGATATCACCAGCAGTGAATGAAAGTGCAAAAATACCGTTTATTATACCAAAACATAACAGAGACGTGTTTTTGGACTTTGCCCACAGTCGCAATTTGTTTGATAGACACCTTGCAGTTAAATTTGAATCCAAGCAATTTTTGTTTTGATTAGAGGATTTGAAGAATAGCTGAGTTTGGCCTCTTTTAATAAGAACTTTCCCAAAACTATTCCATACCTTCTCAAATTGCATCTAGCAGTCTTAACCTCCTCGTGGGTCCTCGCAGTTCACGGCCACAAATGTCGTCAAATCACATCATCAGCATGTCCGTCCGAACATGAAGCATGCCCAAATGTCAAACGCTGTGCCCCACCCACTGTGGATATTCCATTGTCTGAAAGACCTCCTTTGATGACAAAATGCCGGTTGGTCAGAAGGCATGTTAAAAGATCAAGAGATTGATTTATTCTGCTCTGACGCCCAGTTACTGATGCATCAGAGGAGGTGAAGAAGCCGTCATCAGCAAAAATCCCGGGCGGTTCGCAACGCCTTGCAGTGCCCCTTGGCGAGAGTGAGCGTGCCCGCAGCTTCTGGATGCAGAAAGTCAGGAACGACCAAGGGTCACCTACCTGTGGGCGGATGCTGATGAACGACATTGCGGGATCCATCCTGGTCCTTTTTCCCGTAGAATTTGCTTGGCAGCGGCTTCATCAGTGGGACGTGTTCGTGTGAGAGGGGGGGGGAACGATGGGGTAGGTCAATATATGGTCCGCCACAAAAGGGAGAGGCGTCGCAGAAGTCCGCTGATATGATTCCGTGCGGCGGGAGCCCACGTCACGCAAACCCCGCTCCTCGCTTATCGCCGTCAAAAGGTCCAGGACCTCTCAAGAGCCTGGGCTTCTTTGACAAGCCCTCTGATTCACCAAGCGAGTCTATGCCGCCTTTGCCGTAAACGCATAAGTTTAAGGCAAGAACCTTAATTGGATAACACCACCAACATGTCCTAGTCGAGGGCGGGGATGGTCAGGGGGGCGAATGCATGAGATTTGAAATGGAGGGTAACACTTGGCCAAAAAAAGGCCAGAACCGACGCCGGCCTCCCCAACCACTGTCACCACCCTTTGTCTCCCGCCTCCTCCTCCTCCGCCACCACCAAGCGTTCCTCAGCGCCCATGTCTCTCAGAGTCATGATCAGGGATCAGCCTCCGCTTCAGCCTCCACCTGCGCCCGAGTACCACCAGCACCAGGCCGATGAGACCCATCCTACCCTTCCTCCTTCCGCCAGTTTGACGACCTGCACGCCGTACAGCGCCAGTCCTAAGCAGCCAGCCCTTCTGTCTTCCAGTTTGGGAGCAGAGAACAACTTAAACCCAAACCCAGTCGCGCGCCGCGTCGCGCGCCGTGCGCGAGTGCCGATGAGGCGTGTGCGCGAGAGGCCAGGCTTTTGGCCTTGGAAAATGTGCCTTTTTCCGCGGTGGACACAGATGGTTCCGCGGGAGCGGGGGAGGCAGGGGTGTCGCGCAGGGGGGGGGGGGGGTCGCCTGCACCCAATACCAGTTGCCGTGCAGGCATGAGGGGTTCTTTTGCCAGAAAAGGACGTCCTGCCCCTGGCCAGCCACTGTCATCTAAAATTTCAAGACGTTGTCTGGCATCTGTGTCCGGAAAGTCCATCTCACCACCGTCACATGGACAGTAAGCACGGCAAGACCGCTTATAATCTCTGTTACAGCTCCACAGGGGTTGAGCTGTGGATGTCTCTGGGGGTGACGGTGGCTCTCAGGCTCGACGCACACTCTTCAAAACCGCAGGATGGTGCAGGTGCTCTTTCCCCCCAAGTCCTCTGTGGCATCACGTGCACAGAGACACCAGGCCGTGTTTTGACGAGGAGAAGAGAGGCGATGCCTTGGAGACCGTCCACATACACAGGTCAGGTGCGTGCGATGAGTGTGTGGCGCGGCTCTAAGCAACGAGAACCGAGCGCTGGCTGGGTACAGAACCTTGTGCCAGGCAGGTGTGTGCCATAACGGCGAAATCTGCTGTGCGCTGCCGCGCAGAGCGCGGCGTCGTGACGTGGCAGTGTGCGTGCGGAGCTTCCCTTGCCTGGCAACATGTCATGATCCTTGTCGTCCAGAAATTTCTAAAGCGCTACCTCGGTCTGGACTGCCGCTGAGAAGGCCTCGAGGTCTGAGTTCGCATTTCCCGCCTTTCGCAACCTGCTTGTCGTCCCGCCTGGCTGCGTTGCAGCGTCAGCTCGGCCTCCCGTCAACCGTCTCATTGTTGACGTGGCAACACGCTGAATTCCGCCCTCCACATGCTCCCACGATTGTGGTCCAGCACAGGCCCGCAATTCCATTACGCAGTACAATTGACACATGGCCGACAAGCAGCGGTAACGGACTCTCGGTTGTTGAACCACCGAGATTGTGTCGTGTGCGCGTGTGGAGTGCGCGCGTGGATGTTCTGCACCATCCTTGCCAGTTGTTGAAGAGCCGGCGCGCGAAAATGGTCAGTGCGGCGCGCGCGAGTGCGCGCGAGAGTGTGAGCGCGTCATGTGCGAGCGAGTTGTGGTGATCTAGTTCTGGTACGATCGTTGGACACTCTGAAACAACAGGTCCCAGCCAGCGAGCTGAGGAGAGACGGCCACAGATATTGCGGACACGGAGCCTTTCTCTCCGTCAAATCCTCACAAGGCCAGACAGATTCACAATTTCACGGTCTTCATTAGGCAGTGGTTCGTGGTCCAGAGCGAGTGCAGAAGGTGGGACATCAGCTCTCAGGGTGCATAATCTCAGGCAAGTCAGGCTGTGTTGAAGCTGTGCCAGAGGCAGCAGAGGAGGGGAGGAGGAGGTATTCCTAGACACCCGATGTTACCAGACGTCCCTGCTTTGGAAAGAGGTGGGCGCGAATTGAGCGGAGGAGAAGATGAGGAAGATCAGTTTGCTAGTCCCCTCGACAGGGCCAGAGGCCGTTGGGAAATCAAGCTCCATCTCTCACATGAGTGCTTGGATGCTCCATTTCCTCCCAACATGATACCTCGCATTAAAGGCCATCAAATGAACATAAGTTACTGGGTGGCCACCCTCCCTGGATCCCCGTAACAAAACAATAACAGCACTTTCCTTCCACCCAGCCACCCCAAATAGAGAGTAAAAATGCAGGAATGGAAGACCTTGCTGGTAGGAGGGGGGTTAGGTGGGAGCGGAAGCGGGAGTTGGGAGGATGACGGGAGTCTGTTTTCGTCTGGCTTCACGTTCCCCCCAAATTCCACCGGTGGAACAACAAGCACCCGTGACAGCAGAGAGTGCCAAGTAGGCGAGCGGCAGCAGCAGGCAAGGTGGCAGTCGCGTCGCGAGCGGCGGAGGGGGTGACCCTCTGGCAAATCTTTGTTTATACGCCCACCTCACCAAGCATCAATGCAGGGACACATCCAACACACAGAGATCAGCTTTAAAGATCATGTTTCGCACGACTATCTCGTCTCAACAGCCGATGTTTTTGCATGTGTTCCGGACCCAATAACTTCTGGTATCCAAAATGACGAATGGCGGGGGGCGGCGCGAGGTGGGCTCGTCACGCCATAGAGGTTTGTCCGCCCAGCACGCACCGAACGGCGAGCGCGCGCGTCATATCTAGCGGACCTTCAGCACAGGTCGAGGGAGGAGTCATTTACTGACAAACGCATCCGGCTTTCCACAGATAATGTGGATCTTTGACTTTCATCAAAGATGAATCAGGCATGATCTCCTGAGTTATGTTGTGGCCGGGCCCAATTGGCCGAGTCACCGATTAGTTGCCAGTCTGGAGCGCGAGAGCGAGCGATTCCTTTTTCCAAACAGGCGCGAGTGTAGAGCGCGCGAGCGTGTAAAACTTTTTTTAAAAACATCATCCCTTACTGCAATTTTATTCACTTTTCCCCAACATTCATTTTCGTGGTTTTGTGTGTGAGGATACCTTAAAAGACAGGGGGAAGGTTTCATAACAACACCGATTCCATTTACTCAACACTTTAATCGGAGAAGAAGTTTTTCGCATTGTCAATGTTTTGAGGTCGATGTTGCTGTGAATACAGCTAATTCATGTCCTTTGGAACAGAATGTGAACTTCTAATTGGCATTTGTCCTTTTTCTTTTGGGGGGCGTGGGGCGGCCTAACACAAATTTTTTAATAGTGGCTGAGAAAGTCATATTTTTTAATTTTTTTGGGGTCATTTGGGGAGTGCGAGAGTGTGTGCGGTGCGAGGAGCGAGTGCTATAATTATGGTCCTTGGGAGGGGTGGGAGAGGGGCAGAAATGTGGCTTCTAAGTGGCATTTCACACCCTCACCATTTTTAATAAATAGTGGGCTGAGAAGGTGAGCGAGGAGGATTATAATTTTTTGGGGTCATGTAGCTGTGAGATACAGCAATAATCATGGTCCCCTTTGTAACAGAAATGTGGGCTTTCTAAGTGGAAATCTACCCTCACAATTTTTTAACAGTGGCTGAGAAGTCATTTTATAATTTTTTTGGGTCATGCTGTTTTGAAATGCCAGCAATAGCTCAGGTCCTATTATTATAGAAAAAAATTGTTGTTTTCTAAACAGACATTTGTGTTCTTCCCGGGGGGCGGCAATTGACCAAAGTGGCGTCAAGGGTCAAATGCGTTGAATTTTTGGGGGCAGTCTTGATGTGACATGCAGCTATACTACAGGTACTATCTAAAAAATTTTTTTCTAACAGACATTTGGTTCTTCACAATTGACACATAATGGATGGCTCAAGGGCATGCTTTGAATTTTTGGGGCATTTTGTTTGACATGCAGCTATACCTACAGGTCCTATTCTAACGGAGGCGGGAGTGGGTGAGGGATGGGAGAGAGGGCGCGGGGGAGCCAACCGACATTTGTTCTTCACATTGTCAAGAGTGGGCTCGAAGGTGTGGTGCTGTCAGAAACAGGAATAGGTAGGACACTGTTAATGGACCATATTGCAAAATGACTTGTTTAAGGGGTCAGAGTGGGGGAGTTTTAACATAGCAAACAATCCTTGTATTGGGTGCGTGGGCGGCGGGAAGCGGCCAATTAATACAATGAAAAAAGAGAAACAAAGACAGGTGGGATTCCATCCTATTTTAAAAATGTGTTTTCTAAACTTATGAAGTACTAAACAAACTTGCATGTACAAAATAGCTGGTAAAAAAATTCTCTCTCGGAATTGTACTAAGGGAGTGGGTACAGGAATAACTTTGACCAGATGTGGTTATTCAGAGGAGCATGGAGTATGGAGCACAGACCAGAGAACAAAGTAAACAGAGACCATTTCTCCAGCGACGATGAGTGCGGCGCGGCGTGAGAAAAAGAATGCCAAGATGAGAAGGCACCAGGGTGTATCAGGAGCGTTAACCACCAGTATTCCAAGTGAAAGCTCAATTGTCCACACACATACGAGTGTGTGGGCAAGCGCTACCCAGGTATTGACTGTGTACGGAGGGTGGAGGAATGCTAGTTACTCACACACCTTCCTCTTGTGACCGCACTCTGTGCTTCAAACACACAGTTTTCGTTGTGCTCATCAGGGCGTTTGAGCGCGCGCGCGCTGCGTGTTCTAGATGACGAGACGCCATGCCTGGGCTTTCTCATAACGCGCACCCCTGTAACTCCGCCGGTCAGTGCTGTGGCCCAGGGACATGGATAGTCAATGTCGCAGGTCAACTGCGCGGAAAGGTGGTTGAAAGATACTCCTTTTTTCCGGCACTTGTTTAAATGTGGGTGTGAGCGATTGCAGGTTTTGGGGCTCATGCTGTGGCCCAGGACAGGTATAGTCAATGTCCAGTTCAACAAAAATGGTGGTTGAAAGACTCCTTTTTCCTGCACTTTTTAATAGTGTGGGGTCATGCAGGTTTGGGGCTCATGCTTGATGGCCCAGGACAGGTATGAGGAGTCAATGTCCAGTTCAATCTATAAATGGTGGTTGAAAGACTCCCTTGTTTCCGGCACTTTTGTAAATGTGGGGGTCATGCAGATTTGGGCTCATGCTGTGGCCCAGGACAGGATATAGTCAATGTCCAGTGAAATAAAATGGGGGTGGGTGGTGTGGGAGGAGTGCGCGATGACCCTTTTTCCCGGCACTTTTTAAATGTGGGGGTCATGCAGGTTGGGCTCATGCTGTGGCCCAGGACAGGTAGTGCAATGTCCAGTTCAACTAAAATGGTGGTTGAAGAGACTCCTTTTTTCCGGCGACTTTTTAAATGGGTGGGGGTCATGCAGGTTTTGGGCTCATGCCTGTTGCTCAGGACAGGTATAGTCAATGTCCAGGGTTCGAACTAAAATGGTGGTTTAAGTGCGGGGCTCCTTTTCCGGACTTTTTAAATGTGGGGTCATGCAGGTTTGGGGCTCATGCTGTGAGGGGGTGTGCAGGGCGCTGGGGTGACATGGTATGAGTCAATGTCCAGTTCAACTAAAATGGTGGTTTGAAAGACTCCTTTTTCCCGGCACTTTTTAAAATGGGGGTCATGCCAGTGTTTGGGGCTCATGCTGTGTGAGTGGGGTGCGGCGCGGAGGACAGGTGGACGGGGGATGGCGGGTGGAGCGGGCGGAGTGGTCCATTTCCAAACTAAAATTGTGGTTAAAGACTCTTTTTTTCCTGCACTTTTTTAAATGTGGGGGTCATGGGGCGGGGGGTGTCTGTGGGAGGGGGGGGTGTGTGGCTCATGCAGCGTTCACAGACAGGGAAATGTGCAAGTGTCCAGTTCAAGTAACGCGAGTGCGTGGTTCAAACAATACTGCCTTCTGCACTTTTTGATTGTGGGTGAATGCAGTGTGAGAACGGGCGGTGTTGGGGACGGCGGTGGGGGTGGCGGAGGGGGGTAGGGGGGTGTGTACAAGACAGGGATAGTAATGGTCTGTGACTTTTTTCTTGTTGGAGCGTTTATAACCTAAGTGTGTTGCCTAAGATGTAGCCATAACCATTTGGCGGGGGGAGGGCGGGGGCGAGGTTGGAGTGGGGAGTGTGCTTTAATTTCAGCTTCTCCAGCCTTGTTTGGGTGTAATAAATGAAGGAGTTTTGTTGCTCTCCATAGACTTTAATGGTCATCGCCATAATCGATGCTCACTATCGGAAGAAACCTTAATCGATAAGCGGCCACTATCGACTATCGATCGATCTGCGATAGCCAAACCGAAGAGCGTGCGCGGCCAACACTAATTTGCGAGCGCGAGAGCCGACGCGAGCGCGACGCGTTTTTTCCAGTAGCATTTGCTATGTTATTCTGTTACATTCCTGTTTATATCAATAGGATATTTCAAATAGCAGATTTCCCCATTTAAACACATACTAAAATATATATAACGTTTTAAATTGAAACCAAACGCCATCTATCTCAAACTTCCCCTTTATCCAAAATTTTCTGGATCTGCTCAATTGGTTTTTTTACCCCACCCCTCTACCCCAAAAAAGCCCCTAAACCCAAAGTCACCAATGACCTATTTAAATGCTGAAGCCCATGCTATACTCTGTGTTTTTTCCCCCCGACCTACCCTTGGGCCCTTTAACAGTGTTGACCCAAACCCTCCGCTCAAATCCCCTCACCCCCGAATACGACTTGGCCCCCCCCTAGATATCTCATCCCTACCCATTTGGGCGTTAGGGTTTCTCACTCTTGCACCACCTGCTCCTCTCACCCTGTCTCTGTTAGTGTCCCTCATTGGTCAGTCCTGGGTCCTCTACTTTTCTCTATCTACGCTTTGGTATACTCATAGTATCACATGGCTTTCAGTACCACTTCTATGCTGACGACGCACAACTCTACATCTCTGGCCCAGAGATTAACTCTCTGCTCTCCCAGATCCCAGAGTGTCTGTCTATCTTCCATGTCTTCCTTCCTCTCCTCCCTCCTTCTAAAATAAACAGTGGAGAAAACAGATTGTATAATTTTTTCACGTCCCACTCTATCGCCCCACCTGATCTCTCTATTACAGTCAATGGCTCTACACTTTCACGAGTCCTGCAAGTCTGCTGCCTCAGGATAACTGTCACGTTTTCCAACCAGGATAGCTGGAAATGTCCGGGTAGGGCGGAAGCTCTGGGCCCACCGCGGGCGCAGCTGGTAACACACACGGTGGGGAGCCGAAGTGCAGGACACTGGATAGCAGACACTGGTGACGGTTAAATGGATGGTGTAGCTGTAAACATATGCACAGTCCCAGGGAGATAACAGAGTAGGCAGGATGCCAGGTATCAGCAGGTTTTAGCTGGCTGGTGAGGCGACAGTTCAGCAGGTAATATGTCAGGAACCAGCAGATAAACAAGTGCGCTGGACAGCACAGGGTTAATGCAGAAGTGCAGCAGAATCTACAGCAGACAGAGGTCTGGTTCACAGGAGAAACACCAACGAACTGACCCAGAGTACAGGGAGGAAGTTCCTTATGAATGCAAAGGTCACAGGGCTGGACACAGGAAGGCCATCTCTTTAAATATCAGAAGGCTGGCACGCGCGTGCCCTAGGAGATGCACACACACGCCGAGGAAGCCACAGAGGATGGATATGTGTGGGATCGCGGCCAGGTGAGTCGCGCTGAGCAGCAGGGGACACAGGAGCAGGTACAGAGCATAATGACACCGCCGCTGTAAGCCCCGCACAGGGAGCCACAGCGGACCCAGAAACAGGGGCACGGACACGTCCGAGGTCCAAGCCATGGGCCGCGACGTGATACATGACAATAACCTTTTACTCTTCTCTGTCCTTCAAGCCAAACATCCAAACCCTTACCTCTGCCTGCCTCCTCTACCTGAAAAATATTTCTTAAATCCGCTCATTCCTTTGCTTTGATGCTGGTTCATGCTCTTGTCATCTCCCGCCTAGAATACTGCAACATCCTTCTCTGCGGCCTCCCATCTAGCACTCTTGCTCCCCTTCAATCCGTTCTCAACTCTGCTGCCCATCTTATCCACCTCTCTGCTCATTACTTCTCTGCCTCTCCCTTCTCCCAATCCCTCCTCTACCTCCATTGCCCAGCGAATTCAGTTCAGTTCCAGTTACTAACCATGACCTACAAGGCTCTCCGTAACCTCTCACTTCCATACATCTCTGCCTTAATAACAACATACTTCCCCTCACACAATCTCTACTCCTCACAGGACCTTGCTCTCTGCTCTCCTCATCACCTTTTCACATAGCCGCTTCCAAGACTTCTCCTCTGCATCCTCCATACTCGAACTCACTGCCCCAACACATCAGACTCTGGGCCAATTTTCTTAGCTCATCTTTTCAGGATAACATACAATAAAAGCATGCATTAATCTAAACATATATTATTTGATGAATCAAGAATAAATATGTATCAGATCTGTTCTGCAACGAAGACTAGCCGGGAAGTGAGAATTGAGTTGTAGGCATTACCAATTGCTACCTCTTTTAGGTTTCACAATCATGTTTATACTAAAATAAGAAAACATTATACAAGGACACAAGTATCAATGTACAAGCACCTAATATCGCCACATCATGACCACATATATACTGTATATATACATCTATACATATATATATACTGTATATATACATATACTGTATATATATATATATAATGATGGTAATATGTAATGTGGGCCCTATATATCTAACAAGATATATAGCTATATAGGGCCCACAGTAGGCATATAGAGGCTCACAGGATACCTCCTGTGAGCTTCTGTATGTGTACTGTGGGCCCTATATATCTTGTTAGTTGTATACCTGCCTATCTTCTGGGGAACAGTCTTGCTTACCCACATACCCTATGGGGTATGTGTATGTGGGACACATGGGGTTTCTCAATCGATATGTAGGTAGATAAAGCTTTCCCCCAGTAGGTAGGCAGGTATATAGCCCAGCAAATAAAATAAAAAAATAAACACTCACCTCTCCTCTGTTCCCCTGCCAAACACCTCTGTATAAATCCAGAGCGGGCAGCATGACATAATCACACCACCTGCTTCAGGATGGCACTTTTGGCGTTTATTAGGCTCTAAGCCTAGTGATAGGCTTAGGGTCTAGTACAGACAGTGGCACAATTACATCACACTACTGCCTTCAGTGGGCTAAGCGGTTGGGATCAATGTATCCTGGCTGTTCTGCCACAGCCGCTGCCTGCACTGTGTATCATTGGGTTTATGTGACTCAGCGATGTAGCTTTGTGCTGAGAAGGGCCTGTGAGCCCCTCTTGGCTTAGGGGCCCTGTCGCAAGTGTGACCGCTGTAACCCATGTAGCTACACCACTGCTTCTATGTTTATGCTATGGTTTTTAATGGATCTAAAATAAAGCTGCTTCTATAACTGTATACACATAGGTGGTGCTGGATTTTTTCCATTGGGATTTTTCTGTATTTTTTTAATTGTTTTTGGACTGAACAACATATCCAGAGCACATCCAAACATCTACAATGTTTTGATTTCAGACAGCATATTACGTTGCGAGGCTGGTGAGTGATTCAGTTTGTGATATTTGTTATATATGTAACCCTCCTCAAATGTACAACACCTTGGGCTTAATGGCGCTTTAAAATAAATAATAATAAAATCTCATTAAGGTTAAAATGCCGTAGAAAATTTCTCTGTAAATCACATATAATTGGCCATAAATTTCAGCCAATCTGCATGGGTATTACATTGGTAAAATCCCTGCGACTGGCCACAAGGCAGTTGCTCTGAATATTAGCTGGTGGTCATAATAATGTGATGCTACTGTGTAAATGAAGATCAGCTAAACAAAAGAGTAAAAGTAAGAGAGTAAAGGAAGGAACAAAATCAGTAGTGCTTACAGAAAAGGTTCACAGTACAGCAGGGAGATGAGTTATGGCATGGCGGAAATCGAACAAGGGGATTCTAGCTGTTATTGAAAAGGCAACAAAACTAATATTGACCAAGGGCAGAAGAGTAGCGTAATGGTGAGAGAAGGCGAGGAGAGGCTCTAAGTCCACAGGCAAGGAGTCTACAAGGTAGATTTCGAGCAAGGTGATCTAAGGTGGTATTGCTAAGGCTATGTTCACACGGCTTAATTGCGGGACGTAATTACGCCCTGCATTTACGCTGTGTGGACGGGGGCGGGGCGGGAGCGGGGGAGTAAGCAGGGGGCCGGCACTTCGCCAGCCCATAGACTATCACTGCTAGCGGCGCGTATACGCCGCTAGAAAGTGACATGTCAATTATCTCCCTGCCCGGCGGATTCGCCGGGCGGAGAGAGGAGACGTAATCCATAGTTCTCTATGAGAACTGTGAATTACCGTAATGAATGGGCCGTTTTCGGCCCGTAATTGGCGCACTTCGGCACGTAATTACGGACCGAAATACGGCCCATTATAAGCCGTGTGAACATGCCTTAACAAAGTGACCCAGGATCCATATTGTATAATTTTGGGAAAATATCCATTTTTTGTAAAAGGTAGTGTTTCTCAATTCATACACCAACAGAAGTCTTTTGAACTTCAAAAAGTTGAGGACTTGTTTTTTTGATGATACACTATTTTCTGTTTTATGGAAAAAAAAGGGGAAACACTCTTGTACCTCTTTTGGAAGAGCTATTTGCCCAAAAAACTGCTTTGCACCCCGAAAACTCAGAAACACTCTTCTGGGAGCGCCCACAGTATCACTTGAACTTTATAATTTCCCTTTTGGTAAAGGGTTTTTTTAAAGAACCCGGCATTCAAATAACAATTCTAAGGAGCTTTTTCAGGAAACATCGTTCATGAACGGAGAGGATTCTTGTCCTATGGGGCTCTACAGGTGCTTCCAGGCATTATAAAAGAAGACCTCAACAAATCAAGGATTGGTTATTTAGCTTTGACAACTACCTTTCCTCTTTACGTATCCCCTTTGGGGGTTTTTAAAAAACATCAGGGAGGCCTCCCCCTCCCTACACTCCTTACCTCCATTTTTCCCTTGCTGGTGAAGACTGTGTACTTTTTACCGTATGCAGGGTGTCATACAGATTGTAGGGTTCCTGTCTGCACTCTTTTTTTCCCCCTTTCTACATGGACTCAATAATATTTTTTGCTGCACTGCAATTCATAGTTTCATATGTCATCTTCACACCGTCTAGTTTGTTTTGACCAGACTGAAATGAGCTATTTTTAATTTTGTGGGGTCTCTGGTTTGACTAATATTCCAAGTCATATTTCAAGGTTCTTTAATGGATTGGACAGTGACTTACAGGGTAGTTACTGGAAGCTGGCACAAGAGACTCCGTTTTCTTTCTTTTGGAGGAGGGCCCAAAACTGCATCTTTTTTACAAAGAGCAGTTAGGGTCCAAATGTTACATGGAATATAGTGGCTTGTTGTAATAGACGCCAGTTTTAGGTGCATTAAATCAGTGCAAAGAGCACCAGAAAGCCCGATCATTTCCAAAAACTGGCGTCAGTATATACCTTGCATAGAAAACTAAATGCGCCTAAAAAGGCACATTGCACAATCTGCGGCACATAGCATATCATTGGTGGTATATGTAGCCTATTGAGGCACATTGACGACGGAGGCGCATAACACATGTAATGTGCCTCAATAGGCGCATTGCACGACAGGGGCGCACAACATATGTAATGTGCCTCAATAGGCGCATTGCACGACAGGGGCGCACAACGCACCATATTGAGGTGCATTACAATGTGTCGTGCCCAATGTATAATGCACCTAGTTTGGTGTATGACAGTTCATTTACAATAAGTTTATGGCGTCAAAAGTGGTTTTGGTGCAAAATAGACCACAAAAATGGCATTGGTGTGTTGGGACATTTCGCCCTTAGTCGGCAATAGCGGTGACTGACACTATGTTTGGTAAGGTCTTTGGTATTTTGTGATCATTTTACTACAGTATATGTGCCAGCACCTGCGACAGTGGCTCCAAACACAGTCTCATACATAGATGCTAGTTATTTTTCGAACACCTGGTATTGTATAGAAAATAATAAAATTACCTATGTGAAACATACTTAACATCAGAACAATCACTTAATGCTCATGTTTACAGATACTGCACAACCTGTTATGGAAATGTTAACATAATGATGCTTAATACTCCTATTCCTCATCCCGCTGCTGTAATCTGTTTCCTCGGCTGCTATGTTCATGCATATACCTATTGATGTGCAGAAGCATGTCTATAATGCCCCAGTGGCAAGTCATTGCATTCTTTGTATTGCTATGATATGCAAGAGGGGAGGGTTAGATGTTAGAGAGGGACATGGGGTCTTTACTTTCATCCCTCGGCAAGATTACATCTGACTTCACATCTGCCTCTCCCTGCCCCAGTGGTCCTGCAGTCAGTAATCCTCTGCGCTTTCAATTAGCCGTGATGCAGTCGCTAAGCAACTGACCTGTGGTGAGGAATACATAATGTCCCTCTCCCCCTCCACCCACCTCGCCGTGTCAGGGTAGAATGTGAGGAGATTGCATTGATTTCTAAGCAGGTTCAGATTTGTCATCTCAGCTGTCCTTGGGCTATTCACATTTGAATACTACCCCTATTAAACTGGATACTGGTTCTATTTGAAATTCTGTGTTCTTTTCTGTTGTCTCGAATAACAATGTGTTTTGTTTTTAATGATTGCCGGTTTGACCTATTAACGCAGGACACAGAAGAGATACAGCATGTGGTTATTAGGGAGACTGGGAAGACAGCCTTTTCAACTCCCCCACAATCAGCGGAGCCCCATGACATGACCTTCTTGGCTGTCATATTAAAAATGGTCGGTTTCCTAGCAGCATACATGTGCTTTGACTTACAGAAGAACTGCATTTAATTGTCTCTGACATTCACGCTGTACCTATAATGTCTGAATGTAAAAGAATTATTATTATTGCCTCAGATGCAGACCACCAAGTTATATAAAGATTAGGTGATCAGTCCCTGGACACAGAGATAATAGTGTCTCGCAAGGGATCACAGTGATGCAATGGCTATTGGTACCTTAGAAATAGCCAATGTAGAGGTTATGGGGCTGATGAGACATGGAGACCAGCTCCTTCTCTTTGCTGTGGGCTGCTTGAACCTTTTTAGTTGTCCCTTTTACACAATCATAGTTAGTAAACAAGTGAGGGGACAACAATCAGTTTTTTAGGATATTTTTTCCCCTGAAGGAGATAGTAAGGGGTGGGGCGGCAACAATCCCAGGGCTATTTGGTCTTCGGATGAAGCAGCGTAATGGGACCAACACCAGAAGATGTCCAATTCCTTTACTGTACATGCAGACATACGCCACTCCCTGTCCAGTTCAAGTGCTATTTGACTGAACTTGTCAAAAATTTCTGACTCGGGACACCCCAAACAAATTCTGACTCTAATCCTTAATCTAGTCCTGATCCTGATCATAACCATAACTACACCCTAAATTCTGTTTCGGATATTTTACTGGGTTTAAGTGGATCAACTTAAACCCAATTTAGCACTGACACTACTGGTCCCATGGTGCTGTCGCTCTGGTATCACTTCCGTCTGACATCACCTACGGTCAACATTACAAGGTAACATTAGAAATTATTTTAGACAGATGTGATGTTGGAGTGACAGTACTGCAGGAAACTTAACCCAGTAAAATATCCTAACTCCAGTTTACCAGTTTAGGGTAAAGTTAGTATTGCCGTCAGGCAAGCAACCAAAGCATCACTAATCTAGAGAGCTTGACTATGAAAACTAAGGAGTCTTTTATTTTCATCTACATGGTCATTCTAAAAAGGCTTTTAGGCTATGTTCAACAGGTGAAATTTGGGACATACTCGCCAGTATTTGCGCCGTACGGGCGCTCATACGGGCGAGATACATCCGGTCATTACGGAACCCACACCTCATAGAAGAACTTGGATTTCACCTCTCTCCCTGCTCACACAATAGGCGTGGGGGGAAAATAAGTGAACTTTGAAAATTACTGCAGAAAAAAACGCGCGCTATAATAAACCTTGGGGCAACGGTGCCGCCTGCCCCGCGTGAGTGGCACGAGCTCCCGAAGTCCCAATGTAATTGCGGGCGTAATTACCCCGCAATTATCCCTGTTACATGCCTTAAAAGTGTGCAGCTGTATATAATTGTGCAGCTGCGGGAATGGAGACCCTTAAAGCAGCAGTTCCCAAGGAAGGCAGGGGTGGTTTTTTAAAAAAAAATATCCCTTCCTTTCCTATACTGTAATATCAGCATTCAAAGAGCACTGTAATACAATAGGAAGCCTTCTGTTCCCAGACCTTTCTGTCATGTGTCGTGTGACTCGTAATTGCAAGAGCTGCTTGGGTCTTATCAGGACAGTTCATTCTGCAGTAGTTTCTTATGACTTTTAGGGGTGCAATATTAAATAAAATTTCAACAGAAAAAAAATTGCCCAAAATTGAAAATTTTTGCCCCCCTGACAGCAAAGGAACTTTAGATCACCATAACAAAAACCCTCCATGACTTAAAATTTGACACTTTAAAAACTATTTTAGCATCATTTTGCTTAAAAAAAATGCAAAAACGGGACTTTTAATAAAAAACATAAATTAACCCCTTTACATATCCCCAAAAGATAAAAACTGACGACTAAAAAACTAAGACTGAAGAAAGCATTAAAAGCATGTAAAACCCAGTATAAATAAAATGACCTAGTCATGAAGGATAGATCACTGAAAAGGTAAAACCCCCATCTTAAAATACACATTCTTTTGTTTATTCACTATGTAACAACGATCTAATTTTCATCTCCCTTTGGTTTTAATTTTTCCCTACATTAGTAGGTTTTTTCCCAATCTCGAGATAAGGCTTTTTTTAAAGTCATTTTCAGCCTGACATTGGAAACCCTTAAAGAATCATCCGTAACACCACTGTTAAAATCCTTAATCAACAAGGAGTTAAGTCTTGCACGTAATAATATATATAATTTTATATATATATAAATATATATATATCTTATATATTTTTATAATAATATATATTTTAATCCTATTATATATTATATTAATATATATATATAAGATTAATATATATAATATATATTAAATATTTTATATATATATATATATATTATAAATCTAGGGGATAGCTTTCCCCCCATGAGTGAGGTCGCAGACCCCATACAATCAAAAGATTTTGAGGTCCAAAAATATTAAATGTTCAAGATTTCAATGTAACTTAAGGCCTGTTCATTCCTATAAGACCTCAATAAAGATTGTAAAAGACAACTCTACTAATCTGCCTCAGGATGGATATAAGGGGTGGGAAAATATAATAATCTGACCCCATAGGTTCATATAGTAAATTTTAATCATCCTTCTCTAATGTCTAGATCATCATTTTAGGTAATTATTTTTATTCTTAGAGTCACCCTAAATGGTCTTTTTATGGATATTGTTTTGGCTTTTAAGAAAATGAATTAAAGGATATATTTAAAGTAGGGGTTTAGCTTTTTCAGTGATTTGCATTGATCCTTAGTGCAATATTGTTGTTTTTCTGTGAATTTTAGGGGTAACAACCCGTCAGAATGGTTAAATGGTGTTTCACAGTGGGGCCAACATATTATTGTGGATTTTCAGGCAATGGAAACCTAAATTATTCCCAAGTTGATCTTCCAACTGTTTCAGAGGAAACCACATCCATGGCAGGTGCTATAGTGAACGTGGCCATAACAAGATCTCAAAAAAATATTATTGTCTATAAAGGGAAATGGTTCAGGTTAAAAAACCCATGATAGGAGAGTGAAATGAAGAAACAAACCAGACTGCTGCTGCAAAGGCTATAGGTGGAATTGCCCAATAAGATGCCTTGTGAGCAGATATCTTATTTCTCAACAGAATTCAGGATGATATTGACTCTAGTAAGCACATCCTATCTGCCTTTAGAATGTAAGCATGATCGTTAATTATTTTCTTGACTCAGTAAGAACATTTACCAATTTGGCAGCCAAGGAAATGGCCCTTCTTACTGTTGGGAGAAGAGTGGTCTAAAACCCTGGCAAGGGTATAAAGTCCTGGCAAGTAGATAAATCTTCAAAGATCAGCCAGTGTAACCTTGAATTTAAACCTAGAAGGTTATTTGACTTTGAGCTGGGTGAGTTGCCAGCAGATTTTTGGACAAGGTTGGTGAATTCCTCCCTCAGGCTGAGAGAAGCAGGAGAGAGTAAGATCTCCACAGGCAAAATCTGCATGCTAGTTTGTAAGAAGGTCTCAGAATTCACAAAGAGGAGCATAGAAGTCTCGAGGATCTAGTCTCAAAGCTTTGGATGCAGGATGTGCTGTCGGGGTGTGTAAGGGGATGGGGTTGACTAAGAAGATTATTTCATGCATGTGAATCCAAGATTTAGGATATTTAGTCCCAAACGTAATAAAAACAGCCTACATTAGTCAGCTTACATGTCTTTCTTTACAATGCTACACAATAACCTTGTTTCTACTAGAAGTCAAACAATCCTACAGGTTTCAATAATGGGCTTAATACAGAAACAGGTTCCGATACACATACCCCTTCTCCACAGAGGCAATGGAGTCTGTTCAAAAGTCTTCTTGGTATCCAAGTTGTCCAGCAACCTGTGGATCATATTTTTTTTTTACTAAGTACATCTAAAGAACACATTTTCACTTTATAGAGTTTCTTCTGGATAGAGTAACATATCTCCATTGCACAGCACTGTCTTTTGGCATTTTGTGTGCAGAAAGGTAATCTCTGTGGTAGCGTCAAGGAGTTACTATTGTGTTATATGTTGATGACTGTAACCTTTTAGCCAGGTCAGGAATTGCATTGGTACAGAATTGTCAACTTACTATTCAATACCTATTATCTAGGGTGGATCGTGAATTGGGAAAGGTCACAATCCACTCCTAGAACTCAAACTGTGTTTCCTGGGTTTCTAGTAACTTTGTAGAACTTACTATAGATCACCCCAGTCACAATTAAGAGGATTCTTCAAGGGACATCTCCAATTCATCAAGTTGCCTTTTCTAAGGATGGTCACCAGATTGTTAGGCCTGATAAGCTCAGCCATAGAAACAATCCATAGGTGGTCTTCTTGCTAGTCTCCACTATGGTGCTGCTGAAAGGGATGACCAGGAAAATAGACTTAAATGTAAATTTGTTTTCCTTTAGTTCTGTCATCAACACAGGACTCCTTCCCAATTTTTTGACAGCTTGGTACTTTTGAAGTTTCATAGAAAGTTTCATCTGTCTTATAACCAATTTTATTGAATTAATCTCGTAAAGAGGAACAGGAAGAGTGATTTCAGCCATTCTAGGCCTCCTAACACCATAATTTAGTAGTCGCTTAGTTGCACAGTGGGATTTCAGGGATTTCACCACCCTTTCTATATACTTCAAATAGATAAGTCGATATACTTCGGTTGATCCAGTATGTTTTATTTTACTTAAATATTGGAGTTTTTATAAATTTGCTAACATCTGCATTTGCTTTTCCGTTCTTTATTTCTGATTTTTAAATCAGAATAATGGAAGACAACGGCTGCCAATTGGTTTCAATACGTCTATTGCAGCTTCAGTTTGTCTCCGTTCTGTTTGTTTTCCATTTTTTTAACGGTAAAATAAAAAAGTGCAGCATGCAATATTTTTGTGTATGACAAAACGGAATCCTTTTGAAAAGGACCCTTCATTTTTTTCATGTATTTATTTTTTTTACATTGAAGTAAAAGGAAAATAGATACAAATGGATCTCTTTGATTCTGTTTTTACATCTGTTGAACTGAGCCATTCATTTTTCTGGGTATGCGCAGACGTGTAATTTAAAGTAAACATTTTTCCATTTTTAGCTTTAATGAACTGATGCAGATGGAAACAAAAGTACGGTATCAGCTTTTTTGATAAAACTGTACAGGTCAGTTAGAAAAACAAGAAGATCGAACTTCCGTTTACAACAGAAAATGTCTGATTGTGACTGTAGATCCGTTCCATCCATTTTGAATCGAAAGCTAAATGCAGGTGTGAACCAGGCCTTATCCTTTTTACTTTAAAAAAAAATATTTCTGGACTCCGATATTTTTTTTTTTATCTAGACCCATAAGTCTTTCAGTTTTCTTCAAGGAGGCAATATTTTGAAGTAACCAATGGACAGTCATAGGAGCTCATTGCATACGAGTATTTTTAACTTTTACTACGTGTCTCTCATTGAGAATAGGCTTTGAGCTCCCTCTAGTGTTTGATCAATATATAATATATTTTACAATCTATTCTACTTTAGATTTTTTGACTGTAATCAATGACTGTTCTTTTTTATTTCAGTTTTGGTTGAAGTATTGATTTCTCGACAAATGTGTTTGACAAATATTAGGTTGTACCAAACAAACTACTGGAGGGTAGCACAGTGAATAAATGGGATGGGCAGGTTGGAGAAGAGGCAAGGACCAGTGTAAGCTCTCTCTTGCACTATTGGAATGGACATAGTGCCCAAGAACAGGGGCATTGATATGTTTTATTTAACCAAGAGTGCTTCTTGACCTTTGGTTATAATACTTTAAAAAAATCCTGCTATCCATATGTTAAGGGGGTTCTCTCATTACAATGATATACTTTTAACATGTAGGAACGGACAATTGAAGACTTTCTAAATACATTGCTTTGTTGATTTTTCTTTGGTCACGAGATAAAAAAAGATTTTATCTCCTCTTAGAGCACACAAGTTTCTCTCACTCCCCACTCTCTCGTTGCTTTATGCTGCCATCAGTCTCTGTCCATCCATGGAATAGCAGAGCTGATGTGTCAATCACTGCTATAGACCCAACAACAACCTAACCAGCATGTGTGATTCTAAATCTGGCTGTGGCTCCGTGAAACAACAATTTTATTAAGAGCAGCAGCAAATTAAATGTAAACAAAATGGAAAAATTTAAATGTGATATTTAAGTTTTTCCCTCAATAGTTCCCATATGTTACCTTATACAGATTAATCCCTTACCAATATCTGCTGTATATATAGGGCGCAGAGTTGATGAGAGATTGTGGGACAGGCTCCGTATATGGCAGGTAATGGCTGTTAGTTATAGCCAGGACCTGCACTAGTGGCCGGAATCAGAGAAAATTCCAATCCAGGGCTTTTGACTTACAGATGCCAAAGTAAATGTGACTGCAGAATTGAAAAACAACCACTACCCCGCACACTAGTCTCCAAATAGCACATAATTCAATCTTGATCTCTCAGACAAGCCCAGCGTCAATTATCAGATGATTGGTCAGCGTGTTATGAATCAAAGACATTGAGTAAACCAAGAGGTGGACAGTAAAAGCCTATCCCGGCTTCACCATCAAAGGGGCCAAGGATGGAATGATGTGGTTGTATGAACTATGGCAGAACATTTGTGCAGTATATCTAAATAAGAACATACCATTGTATGACATTTATGTTAGTGTGTATCGAATATTTTAAAACATCTTATTGACTTCCATCTGTTAATACTTTAATGGAGAAGACATGCCATTATGAAAGGGTTTTCTCACCACAATGATTGGCTTGAAACATGTACGCAAAGGTAAATAAAGACCAATACTAAATACATTGCTGTTCTGATTTTGCTTTCCTTCAGAGCTAGAGTAATTCTTATTTCCTGCTTGTTGACATCTTCCTTATGTTACCCACTATCTATCTCTGTTCTCATTGATGCAGCTGCCCTCTCGACCATGTTGAGTCACTCCCTACTGAGTCTTCTCTCCAGCACATTAGCTTCTTTATTTATGACAAGCTTTTACCCTTTAGGGTATGTTCACACGAGGTAATTTTGATCCATAGTTCTCATGGATTACTCCGCCTCTCCCCGCTCGTACAATATGATCGTTTTGTATGCGCGGAGAGATAAGTGACATGTCAATTACTTGCGGCGAATACGCGCCACGAGCAATGAATGTCTATGGGGCCGTTGGGGTGCCAGCCCCCCCGCACCGCAGGTGTACACGCATATCAGCTCGAGCTCCCGAAAGACACGATATACTGCGGCGCATACAGTACGCGCCGCAGTATATCGTGTGAACATAGCCTTAGAGTTCTTTAGCTTTGTGCATTGCAATTTATAAACCTCCAGTAATCAGGTCACTGTAACAGTCTCAGCTAGAAATAGCAGAGCTGATATGCCAATCATTACTGTAGAACCAACTACGACCTGATCAGGAAGTGTGAATCTGAAGCTGACGATGACTCTGTAAAACAGCATGATGAGACAATCCCTTTAAGACTTTCTATTGCACATAAAGTTTAGAGCCCACAAGCAGATAATGTGAGTGCAAGTTTCATATCCCACAAACTATTCTTATCGTATAGTTGGTAAACAAGATACCCAAAATTCTGTGCCCAAAGTACATTCGTCATTTCCCCAACATTCATCAGCAAACTATCCTAGCACTTAGTCTTAGTCCAAAAATATGGTTAAACTGTACTACTAACTTGGGAGAAAATGTGCATTACAACTATTTAATTTTTACCACATCATTGTGATATTTAACACACTGATTTTTTGTTTTCTCAGGGTACATTATTACCATAATTAAAGGGGTTATCTCACTACAAAGATTAGCATTCAACATGTAGGGACAGGTAATTGAAGATGTCTTCCAAAAACATGTCTCCCTTTTGATTTTTCCCTGGTCAGGAGGTAAAAGAGATTTTATCTGCTTTGATTGCACACAGGTTTCTCTGGTTACTGTCATCCTCTCCCCTTCTATCTATGCTTTTTGTCTTATATGAGAGCAGGTAGTAATATCACAAGTATTGCAAATAGGACTGCCAGCAGCTCCTGAACATAGTGTGTTATCTCTAACAAACAAAGGAGACTAATTACTTTTAAGTGTTTCTTTAAGCTCTGAAGGGCTCTGCTGTATAGATAACATCTCCTGCTCTCAGTTCAGTGCAATTAGAAGAGCTGTGAATACGGGGCTGATATTCTAATTACTATTATAGAACCACCCACAGTCTAACCAGGAAGAGACACGAAGCATGAATCAAAAGCTCTAAGTTGTGTTCAAGCAAAATAACATTCATAAAAAGATCTAATAAGGTCAGACATGATTTTCTTATATATTACCCTATGACATTTGTTTTTGTGTTACTAAGTTTTAGATTCTGGCCTAAATGTATGCATTTTTCAGGCATCAACATAAACAAGCCACAAAACTCTGTTATTAAACGAACACATGCATACAAAATAAGTATGGTTAGATTTTCTGGAAACAAAATTAGTTTGTAACATTCAACACAAAAAGGTGACAAAACACAAATATAAAGAAATTTACAGAAATCCACAGATGAGAAAGTAATGTACTGTATATTAGGTATATTCTCCTAGACATACATGCCGTTTGCTAGGGCACAGGTCCTTCGGGACTAATGAAGTATTTCGCAAAGATGTCTTGCACACACAATCCAGTAAATTGGGTCTAGATGGTTTACAGTTAATAGTGATATTAAAGGTTATATACACATTTGACATGTAAAAAATAATGAGACTTCCCTCTTTGGAAAGTTTTCCCTTTCACATTCTGATCTGCCAGGTACAACCACCTCTTCTTCCTGCTGCTATCTCTATCTCTGAGGGAAGACAAGGGGAGAGCAGAAAGCCTGCCAGGGGAAGAAGTACTTTAAGGATTTGTTTAAGCTTCAGCAGCACCAATAGTTAGTTGAAGGACTTACAAAATTCCAGAGTAGCTTAATTGTAATTTTTATTTTTTACTGGAAACTATTTAGAAAGTTGCTTAACTTTATATTTCGGAAGCAAGTCAACAATAACAACTCTAGTGCACAAGTGTCATACTCTTAAAAGTAAAAAGAAAACGGCCTGCCAATGAAATATCCAGTGGACAAACTCAACGAAAAAGGTATACATTAAAATATATCTCTAATTCTACAAAGAGTAATAATAAATCAGTCTGCGGGACTTACCACGTTTCCCAATGAAGTCTGTTCGGGCTAATGACTTAAGTGGTCCAATATCTCTATGGAGTAGGAGAGAAAGCGAATATACCAGAAGACAACAAAGGATACCTAACCGTCCCATTCTATCCTAAAGTCCTATCCAGGCCCTTAGCGGGATTGACGTCCTAAAGAGGACCATCCCACAAGTCTAAGTATCCCTGTTTTAGATTCCCTAATACTCCACTTGGGGATAATCACCCCACAACAAACAGAATCTAACAAACATATACAAAAAACACTCAGACACGTTTCTTTCAGCAATGGCTGAATTCCTCAGTGGGTGAATAAAAATGGGGTAAAAAAGGCTAGTGTGCTTCATTCAACTACCATCCCTCTGTAGTGACCCCTACGCTACTGATGGATGGTAGTTGAATGAGCTCGTAACCCACTTTTGTTTGTTTTTTTGAGAAAATAATATTCCTTTTTTGTAAATGTGATTTAAAAACTGCTAAAAAACACTAGTGTAGGGACTCGCAAGACTATGAGGACCCTTGATGTGGGTTTGGTCAAGGGTCCTCACAGTGGATGGGGTGTGTGAGCAATCATGTTGTGAGATGTGCAGGTCAGCTACAAAAGTGTGCGGGGGCGGAATACTACAGTAAAGCTGCTCTCAGCCAAAATGAACCTAGAGGCTACCAAACATGTGTCTAAAACAACAGTTCAGTAAACTGTACGGTGTAATGGGCTCCAAAGCAAAGAGATGGGCTCTTCACCTTTGCCTCAGCAGAAAAGGCCGCAATTTTCACAGCAGTAACAGAATGGACCTTTCCTGCTTTTAGAAGGGTTGCCTTCTCCCAGAAGTTAGGTTTTCTGCTTCAAAAAGGTGAATGTTGGCATGTAAGGTGAGCAACATCATTGAACAAACACCCAGAATCATTGCTGGAGGAACCACAAGCTGGTGTTTGAAGGGTTATGGTCTGGTGAATTTTTTGTGTGATTCTTTGGGCCACTCATCCATGTAGAAGGCACAATGGAGTGACTTGAGTATAAATCAGTACTTGCAGATAATGTAAACTCATAAAAGTTGATTGTCTTCCCTGGGACAGGTGGGATATTTCCGTAAGACAATGTGACATGTCACACCACTAGAAATGTCTGACATTGTTAGAAGAGCATGACCGAGATTTCAAAATACTACTCTGGCCCCCTAATTCCTGAGAGTTGAACCCAACTTAGCATCTGTGGGACCACCATGATCGTCGTGTTCACTCTATGAATCCTTCCCCATGCACCCTCTAGCAGCTGTCGGATGCACTGCAGTCAGCATGGCTCCAGATACCCGTCACCTGTGACACCCTCCCAGCCCACCTAGCTACCTTCATTGCTGCACATGGTGGTTAATCTGGATATTTTATAATAAATAACTCAATTGTGTATGTTTACAATCAACTGCATCAATATAGTTGGAGTAAACTAAAATATGGACATGCAAACAATTTTTTAGTTACCAGTAAGCTGACAAAAAATTTTTTATATCGGTCCCAAACCGATAAATACACATTTTCAAAAGATTCATATAATTTAATCAGAATATACTCCTCAGGGTTTATACACATTTCTGCAATGATACTGTAATGAAGTAATTAAACTTGTCTAGAAAAAACTACTCAAAAGAATTACTAATTTATAAAAGTAATGGTGTGGTCCATTTAAGTGTAAAAAACAGTTGACCAATACAGTAGAATTATTTGCTTATTGGCAATTAAAACCAAATCAGTTCCTGTCATTGATTACATGAACATACAAGCACCAGCGAACAGTAAGTCAAGGCCTTAGTGTATTTAAAAAGAGTGGTAAAAAGTAAAAAAAAAAAAAAAAGTGTCACTAAAAATAGCTGTATAAGTCTCAAAGTAGGGCAATAGAAAAATGTGTTATTCCTATTGGATAATATGATGGAGTCAGAAGCACCTTCTTTGTAAGCAAGTATACACGAGTATACTTACACAAGTAAACAACCACTCATGCAGTTGGCTAGGGTGAGAGAAATGTGAAAATGTCAATTTTAACCATATGTCAAATGTTGTGATTTTATTTTTGCTCTGTGGCTAATAACAAACATACTTGATTAAAAAAAAAAAAATTGCCACGGACTTTTCATCAATAGAATATAACAAACTTTGTAATAAACCTTAACAGAGAAAAATGCCTGCCTCTTCACATACTGGGCTCCTTTCCTGTTCCCCTCCCTCCCAAATGTATCATTTATTCTGAGAAACCTGCTGTAATTCATCTTGCCTTTACAAGATAAACTGTCATTTGACTGATAAATCAGGTAACCTATTGCCCATAGAGTCTATTGAGTGGGGAGGTGGGATAAGGAGGTATGGCTGAAGAGAGACAGGCAGAGACACACCGAGACAGCTCTAGTAACTGTTAGGGTATGTTCACACGTTGTATTGGGGTGCGTACTGTACACGTCGCAATACGACAGGTGTTTTGGAAGCACGTGATCTGCGCGTACTTCCAAAGCACGGGGGGACCCCATTCACACGCATTGTCAGCGGTTGCGTGAGCACCACAAACAATTCACATGTCACTTCTCTCCCCCGACATACCATACGATTGTATTGTACGCCCGGAGAGACGATGCGTATTTCATAGTTCTCTATGAGAGCTATTAATTACCGTAATTGCGGCGCAAAATGCGCGCAAATACAAGTCAGATAAGCCGTGTGAACATATCCTTACATCTCATACTATTGTATAATGCACAGCTTACATTACTCTACTGCTTTATAATACCTATGTGCTGCAGCTGATTACTATAGAGAAAGGAGAAAGGGTCTTTTTTTTTTTCTGTCGGGGTTAAATACTT
>JAODAL010040910.1:0-36415 GCA_025379985.1 Phyllomedusa bahiana
AGTGTTTTATTGTGTTAATAATTTTTATGATCGTGTCTTTTGAGAGCCCCAAAATTTTTTTTTTTGTATACAGGACGTGTAAGAACTTTTTTTTTCGGGTGAACTACGTTTTAATTCGTCAAATTTGGGGGGGTTATATGAGTTTTTGATCGCTTTTTTTACTTTTAAAGTGCTGCAGGTGCACAAAAATCGCAATTCTGTGATGTTTTTTGTTTTTTTTTTTTTACGGCGTTTACCTTTCGGGTTTTAAATTAAATGAAAGATTTTTAAAGGGGGGGGTCGTTTCGCAGCGGCAATACCAAAATGGGCTTTATTTATTTTTGATCTTTTTTGGGGCGATTGCGTTTGTAAAGGGAAAAGGGCGTGTATGTGTTTTAAATTTTTTTTTTTTGTTTTTGTTTTATTTTTTTTTTACTTTTTTACATTTTTTTAATTTTTCCCAGTGAGGGTTTGTAACTGCAAATCCCCCACTGGGGGGAAACAAAACATTGTTGCTGTTTGGGGCGATCGGACAGCGTTACGCTGTGCATAGGTGCCATGGCAACTAGGGACCCTGCCCCCCAAAAGCTGTGGGCGGTGAAGTCACCAGACTACCCGGTCTTCAGACAGCACCCGGGGAGTCTGGAGGAGACGGGCGACGGATTTGTCCGTGCCTCGCCGATCTAGGCAGGGGAGCTCATCTCTGCCGGGCTCATTATCCGGATGACAAGGGTGCGGTAATGAGCGTTTTTCCCGCGGCCGGAGTCACTCCGGGGCCCGGGGGGATGGGGCTGAACCAGCGGTAATTTTTCCGCGGTTCCATGCCCCGGTCCGCGCGGGGTCGCCCCCAAGGGCCCGGGGGATGCCGGGGTATGATAGTCCATTTGGGGAAGTACTTCCCCCTAGGGCGTTGCAACGCCAATGTCGGGGGGTTTAAAGTGAGAATGGGAGGTTCTTTACAGGGAAAAATTGAAAAGTTCTGGAGTTTTCCCCGGTCTGCGACCTTTACGCACATCAATTCTAACACAGTGATTTTTGACCGTGGAATACTAATGGGTTTTAAATCCTCTGCTTTAAATGCAAGGTTCTGGTAGTCATCCAGGTTTCTCATCCTCAGATATGTTCATATTTGTGGCTCCTAGTTGTATGACCAGATGGCCACTGGGGACTAGTTTGTTGTAAAAGTGAGCATTGTTCTAACACAGGATGAATGAAGCAGTAGCCAACGTGATTTGTGATTTGAGTAATGTAGCTGGCACCACTGATTTCAGTCAGGATGTAAGTCAATGCTTAATTGTATTGCTGGTTGTAGAACCTAATGCAAAAGTTTAATAAAACCATAGAGCTGCCGGTGGAAGCAATCTGAATGGTCGTGGTGTGTCTTATCGTTCCAAAGGACTAGGACTCTTGGCATCTGCTCCTAAAGGAGTGAGAAGGGGTTAAAAACATGGTTGCTTTATTCCAGAAACGGTCAGTGGGTTTTATAGGTTATTGTTGCTCATCTCCACTGACGTGAATGAGGCTGTATTGCAATGCTGCACTCAAACTGAGGGTGGGTGTTGCTCTTTATTTTGGAAGAAAGTAGAATTGTCTTTGTTCAATCTTATACAACTACTTGAAAAGAATCATGCTCACTACTAACACATAGCCTCACCAGCTTCTGGGTAATGCAGAAAAAAAACATAGAATAGAGTTGTTAAAAATATTATTTTGTGCGACACACATAGTTACATAGTTAGTACGGTTGAAAGTAGACACGTGTCCATCAAGTTCAACCAAGGGTGGGGAAAATGTGGTGAAGGGAGAGAGACAAGGACATTAAGCCCGGCTTCTCCACTGGTTAATGCCCTGGAACCCATAAGGCAAGAACCAATTTGCTCCAGCGGAGACCCTATGTCTGACCCCAGAGCCTGCACCAGCCACGATCCAGAATTTTACATAGCTATGTACGCATTAATATTCTTTAGTTCCAGGTAGGTATCTAAGCCTTTCTTGAAACTCTCTACAGTTCTTGCTGTGACCAGCTCCTCAGGCAGGCTATTTCACAGATTCACAGTTCTTAAAGTGAAGAACGCTCTTCTCCTCTGGAGATTGAATTCTTTTTTCTCTAGTCGAAGGGAATGTCCCCTCGTCTTTTGAGGGGGCTTCACTTGAAATAATTTTTCCCCATACTTTTTGTAGGAACCATTTATATAAATTAATCATGTCCCCCCGAAGCCGTCTTTTCTCACGACATGATAACACATGTGCAGGTAGGTACGCCAGTTTTGGTAAAGAGAACAAGCCTGGAGCCTATTAAAGTGTAATAACGGGGGCAGTCACAGACTACCTGTCCTGTGTTAAAAAACTACACTGGAGCAGGAAGCCGATGACCAATAACTTTTCTAGGCCACATGCAGCTTTAGGCCTGTGGCCTACAAGATGTCATGAAGAGCATCAAATGCAGATGGCATGGGGATATCACTGCATCACGAACCTGGTTGGCCTGGTGTTTTCTTACTTGCAGTGGCAATTGATTGCTGTAGCTAACCAGTGGCCTCATCGGTCACATGCCCTTCAAGTGACATCACAGCCCAGGATGTGAATATTGTGTTACCAGTGAGGCCACTGATTGAGGCTACAGTGAGGCTAAAATGATCACATGCCAACCGGAAGTTAGTGAACACTGGAGCAACTGCTGGGTCATCCAAGGATTAAACAGGGTTTTTTTTTTTTTTTTTTGTTATTTTATACAATTTTGGGCTGTCTTTAAGGTTTTTTTGGGGGTTATTAGAAAACCCCTTTAATACAGGGATTGGTTGACAAAGTCTTTGTTGAATGCCATGCATAGTTTATTGGTCAGACAAGAACTTGCTTCATAAGACTTTTGCCGATAATTGAAGCATAAGATCTGTTCAGCACTCGGTAAATTAAAACTTGTAAATTTTAGGAGCTGCTAGTGGCCCGGCTGGAGGTGCGTCGCCTCTTTGAGACTTCATGGGGCAGGCTGCTGCAAGTATGCCGCAGCAGGTTTTATGAGTTCGGGAATAAGAGTGGGCATCTCCTGGCTAGGGCATCTAGGGATCAGATGGCTTCCTCTTTTGTCCCGTGAATTAGAACAGGTAACCTGGTCCATACCACATCTGAAATTGCTCGGGAGTTCAACCTGTATTATTCCAAGCTTTATCAGTTGCTGCGGACCTCCCCACGCTCCCTTCAGCTGAACAAGCTCCCCTTCCACTTTCCCCAAAATACCAGCGAGTTGTCACAATCTTTAGAAGCCCATTTCACTTGATGAGATTAAATTGGTAGTAGAGGGTCTTTGGGTGGTTTCTCGGCTAAATTTTTTTAAAGGGACTTTATTCCTTTTCCCCCTTCCCGATCCTACTTCCCAAACTTTTAATGCCATCTCTCCTACCACTCCGAACCCACAACGCTTTCTGAAGCACATATTGCCGTGTTCCCCAAAAAAAGGCAAGGCCCCCCAGTTATGTGGGGAACTACAGGCCCATTTCCCTTCTGAACGTGGACCGAAGTATATGTTTAAATTGTTGGCGAACCGTCTTAATCCTCTTTTGCCACATTGATACACCTGGACCAGGTTAGCTTTGTCCCGGGAAGGGAGGCTCGGGACAACATGCTCAGACATTTGGATGTAATTCTTTTATGCCGTTCCCAGGGGGGTACCCGTGATGATCCTGTCGCTTGATGCTGAGAAAGCTTTCGACAGGATCTCCTGGGATTCTTTATCGTCCACTCTTGCGCTTGTTGGATTGGGCCCCCTTTTTTCAGCCAAGGTCATGGCTCTTTATGATCACATCCGCCGGGTGCGCATTAATGGAACGTTATCTGACCCCTTTTCCATACGTAACGGTACAAGAGGATGCCCGTTGTCCCGTTGCTTATGTCTTGTCTTGGAGATTTTTCTGGAGTCCATTCGCTCCAACCCGGCATCAGGGGTATCACGATCGGGCGGTCGCGAACTTAAATTTTTCGGCTTTGCAGACGACCTTTGATATATATCACAGATCCTCTTACTTCTCTCCCTTCCTTGATGCCCGGTTGCCGCGATTCAGTGTTTGGTCTGGTTACAAAATCAATATGTGAAATCTGAAGCCCTTAACATTTCAATTGATCTGCGTTTTCACTGCTCTTAAGGGGAAATTTCTTTCTCCTGGCTGCCACGGGTATCTCCTATTTGGGGGTCTTCATTCCTGTTGCCCTACCCAGGCTATTTGAGCGAATTCTCACCCTTGCTTATCCAGATCTCCCATCTACTTCGGGCTTGGTCCCAACGGGACTTCTCCTGGTTCGGTTGAAGGGAATATTCTGAAGATGTCTATTCTTCCGAAGATTCTGTATCTTCTTCAGACGATTCCCATCTTTATTCATAAGACCTTCTGGATCAGAGTCCAGCGTATCTTCAGTGACTTCATTGCTTTTCCCCGCCCTAGAATTCAACGAGATCTGTTAGCTAGACCTAAAGTCCCGGGTTTGGAGTGGGCCTTCCCGACTGTCGGCTCTATTATTTGGCTGCGGCCTATACAGGTTTCGGGGATTTAATTCACACATCTCAAGGGAAACTCTGGTTCACATTGCTCAATCCCTTTGCCCCTGGTCCTTGATGTCCCTACCCTGGGCACCCGAGGCTGCCTTTTCGGAACCGAATGGCATGTCTTTTAGTACGACCCATACCTTGCAGATTATCCGTAAGGCTAAAACTTCCAAAGCCTTGTTGGACCTGAATGGCCCATTGTTCCCAGTTTCCGACAACCATTTATTCCCAGCCGGTCTAGCCCGTAGGTTCTTAGGCAGCTCCAAAACGCGTCCACTCCTCTCCTCCCACATTCATGTCGGAGGTATCTTACTCCCCCTCTCGGACCTTTTAGGGGACAGTCCTTTTGCCCACAGGCATTTATTTGAGTATGTTCAACTGAAGCATTTTTTTTTCTATGGTTATTAAAAAGACCAACTATGAGAGGTCCCTTACGCCGGTGGAGAGCCTTTGTCTCTCCTCTTCTGTCCCTAGGCATCTGATTTCTCGTTTCTATCTGTGGCTCTTCTCTCCTGCTGACCTATCTCTTCCCTCTTTTTGTGCTGCCTGGGAGAGAGAGCTACAGAAGACTTTTACTAAGGATCAATGGGGGAAATGTTTTCAACTCCCTCACAAAGCAGAAATTGATAGCAAGTCCCAGGAGACTTGTTAGGCCATGTTCACACGGCTTAAAATGGGCCGTATTTCGGTCCGTAATTACGCGCCAAAGTGCGCAAATTCGGGCCGAAAACGGCCCATTCATTACGGTAATTCACTGTTCTCATAGGAACTAAAGGATTTAGTCTCCCTCCCCGCCCGGCGAAGCCGCCCGGGGGGGGAGATAATTGACATGTCACTTTTTAGCGGCGTTTACGCGCCGTAGCAGTGATTGTCCCATGGGGGCGAAGGCCGGCCACCCGCTCAACTCCCCGCTCCCGCCCGCCCCCGTCCACACGGCGTAATTGCGGGGCGTAATTACGTCCCGCAATTAAGCAGTGTGAATTTGGGCCCTTTCAGATTCTTCCAGATTGGTATAGGGTCCCAGTGCTCGCCACAAGTGGTTCCATATGTCCAAACACATGTTGGTGCTGGGAACCAGGAGCCGGGTACCATGGTGCATATATTGGGTGGGGGTTTTGTGGCCCTCCCGGGGCTTTTGGGAAATGTCCTTAGGCTATATCTGATTGCACGGGAGTCTCTGTTCGGACTCTCCCGTTGCCACATTTTTTATTTATGTTCCACTTCCCCAAGCTAAAAATAAAAATCTTTACTCAAGCACCCTTTTTCAGGCTGCCCAAAACTGTCATACCCAGGGCACTGGCGTCAAACTTTTCCCATCCCTCCGTTGGTGAATGGATACAGGAGGTTCTTTCTTTTCCGGATGGAAGAGTTGATAAATTTGCTCCATGAGGATGCCACTAGATTTTCTCACGTCTGGAACCTTGGGTCCTCTATCAAACATCCAGCCTTTTAGGGCCCCTTTTAGGTTAATTGTCTTGTGGGTTGGGTCCTGCCCTTGGCGTTTATCGTCTTTTCCAATTTGCTGGCCTTTTTCTATTTCATCTCGCTGCTCCCCTGGGGTCCGATGGACCAGAGAGGCTCCCCCCTCCTCCGCCCCCTCCTTTTTTTTTCTCTTCTTCTCTTCCCTCTCTTTCTCTCTGTTTTTTTTTCTGAAGCAGTCCAATTTTATTCTCACATCTCATATGCTCCTTGAAAAAGTGTGTTTATATTTGCACTTATTTCTTTTATGGGAAATTTCCTTGTGGACTGGTCCTATCAACCTGTGTCAATTTGGACTATGAGGCTCCCGTGCTCCTGCCCAGTATGCGTTAACGTTCCTCGGTTTCTTCATTCTAGGAAAACGTTGTGTTGACCGTTTTTCGTCATCACTGTATTTCTTTTTGTGATGTGACTGCGATTCTTTTTTTTATTAGTATCTTTGTTATACAGTAATGTTTTTAGTAAAAAGTTGAGGTTTTTGATTTTTGCGTGGCTACGTATTTATGTTTATGTTTCTGTGCTTTAAAAGAAAATGTTTAATAAAACTTTAAATAAAAAAAAAAAACTTGTAAATTTTATTGTCCCATAGTTAAAAAAGAAATAAAAACATTGAACAAAATCACATAGCTTTGACGCGTTCCTGGTCTGCTTAGTGCTGTGGACCCTTAATCATAGCATAGCATACTAACAGAATGATTCTACTTATATAGTCTAAATGAACCAACAGGTGTGGTTTAACTCCTGATGCTCTGTGTCATAAAAAGACTAGTGCCAGTATTATAGCATATCAAATTAGAATTGAAAAATCACAATAATGTCAATGATCAATGATTCTTTACGTGTTAAGGCTATAGAAAGAGTTAATCGTCCACCTAGGGGTGGAGATTGGAGACAACGTCTTATTGATCGAGAGGCCTTTTGGATTCTCTCATTGAACTCCAGTTTTCCACAGGGTCTTAATTACAAAACAGATATCTTATATGTATATATTAATGGTTGACATCTTTGTGATTTTTCAATTTGAATTTGATATACTATAATACTGGCACTAGTCTTTTTATGACACAGAGCATCAGGAGTTAAACCACACCTGTTCGTTCACTATATAAGTAGGATCATTCTGTTAGTATGTTATGCTATGATTAAGGGTCCAAAGCACTAAGCAGACCCGGAACGCATCAATGCTATGTGATTTTGTTCAATGTTTTTTACTTCTTTTTTAACTATGGGACAATAAAATTTGCAAGTTTTAATTTACTGAGTGCTGAACAGATCTTATGCTTCAATTATCGGTTACCTGCACCTGTGGCAGGGTGGTTTCAGTTCGTGCACCGAGGATCTCAGAACAAATAATCATTGTGGAATGAACGGTGAGCTGATAAATTTTTATTTTCCTAAAATAACACTTTTGTCATCTCCGTTACTAAACAATAAAATACCTTTAAAGAAAAAAAAACAAAAAGCAAACTTATTGCTGCCCGATGATCAGTTTTTTTGGCCACTTCATATATAGGATTGAATGTAGATTACTCCAGCATCTTCATAAAATGGGTTTTTAATCCAAAATGAAATAAAATCCATAGAGACAAACAGAGCAGTGGCTTACGCGTTTCAGGTGAAATACACTCTTAATCATAGCCTGGCCAGATTTTGCGTGGTGTCTACCAATTCTCAGTGCATCATACACTGGGTGAGCTGAATTTGCTGTTTTTGATCACACATATACAAGCACCTGTTTTTTTAACTGGCTGAACCATGAAATGTGATTTCCCAGATGAGTGAGAAAAGTTGCAAATTCACTTTGTACTCAGAGGAATTTCTTTACACTTCTGTGTTAGCATATCATTTTAGAAATATATAGGTTCCTGTGAGTAAGGATGTACAGTGACGTATGAAGCAGGACCTATTGCCAAGTAGCTGGTTGAAGGTGACATTTAAAAATGGGTGTGTTTGAGAGCACGTCTGTATGATCACATATGCACTGTTTGTACAAGAATTGACTGTGTATAACTACACAGCTCCTTCTACTGAAATGCCTAGTTACCTTACACAAGCTAAAAAAATATATAACAAACCCTATCTATCTAGAAATAACAAAAAAGAACCAACGCTGTATAAAAATAAAATGGGTGCAAGCCTTAAAGGGGTTTTCCAATACTTTTAAAATTTCCCTACAGTCTTCCACTGTTCTAAAATAAAAAAAATAACCTATTTACCATAGTCAATGAAATGGCACCAACAGAAGTCTGTATTCACGCACTAGTGACCATGAGACAGCTTCTTCTTTAAATTAACATATGCTGGCCTCAGTGTTTATGTGCTGTGCATTCAGGTACATGACCACAGACACTACTGATTGGCCTATGGTCATGTGGGTCATAAACAGGACATCATTGGTGAGGCACTGGCAGAGGGCAGTAGAACTGCAGTGGTGTTGAAACAGCAGCAATGGTAGAGTTAAGTACCAGTTTTTTTTTATCTTAATACAGTGGAGAATGGTAGGGAAGTTCTTAAAAGTTTTTGAAATCTCCTTTAGACACTAAGGGCGACATGTATGAACGGGCTTTACACCTGTTTTTTGACGTATACTGCGCCTCCGGCCCGAATCCCCTGTCGGGTGCAGGGATGGGAGTGTTAGGTGCAGCGTTCGCCACTTTCAGCTGCGCTCCGCATGAAGGGGCGGGCAGTGGGCGCGGTGTGGGCGCGGTGTAGGCGTTCCGGGGCGGGACACGGCGCGCTCGTATACTCCGAGGCATGTACGATCGCGAGTCGGCAAAGCGCGGCGCAGTGCAGCGCTCGGCAGCTCCGACAGTCAGACCTGATTTATTTTGGTCTAAATGCTCCGGCAGAGGCAAAGTGAAGCAAGAACGGAACATGCGAGGAAGCAGATAGAAGATCGCGACAGAAATCTCGGCGCTCCGCTCCGTGCAGCAGGAATATGAATCTGAAAAAGTCGCCTTTATAAAGGCGGAAAACAGTGTCAGAAAAGAGCTGAACGTAAAAAATAAACATAATAAAGAAAAAATCACTTTCCAAAGATCTAGAACGGCGCAACATCAAGAAATTGGATATTGGAAATTGCCGGGAAATACAGTAATTCAAATTCTGAAAGCTATTCTCATTGGTCGGCATAATAAACCGGCTCAATCAGAATAGGAGCGACAGGGAACCATTAAAACCTATGGAGAACTATTGACCAATCAGAATAGGAGCGACAAGACCCATTATATCCTATGGAGACTTTTGACCAATCAAAATCCAAGGAGGGACAGTTCAAAATACAGTAAAAATACAGAAAAGAGCTGATTGGCTGAGCTAGCGGTGGCTTGGCTATCCCAGCCAATCAGAACGCGAGCTACTTCTCCCATTGTAGTCTATGGAAAGATGGGCGCTCTGAAATCTCGGCGCTCAGCGCTGTGCGGCATGAAGTATTAATAAAAAAATCATTTTGATTAAATGTAAAACATTATCACATAAAGAGCTAAAACCTTCTGTAAAAATAAATCAGTTAAAACCCCGAACAACGCGCTTGTCGTCGAGACCGGCGCTACATAGGGCATTGCAATAGAGAGAATCGCCGGGAAATACAGTAATTCAAATTGTTTAAGCTCTTCTGATTGGTCGGCATAAACCAGCCAATCAGAATAGGAGCGACAGTGGGCCCATTATATCCTATGGAGGAGAATTGACCAATCAGAATTGGACGACAGGGACCCATTATAACCTATGGAGAAAAATTGCCAATCATATTCCAAGGCGGGACATTTTCAAAATACAGTAAAATAGGCAGAAACGAGCTAAATTGGTTGAGCTAGTGGGGGCTCGTCCAGCTTACCCAATCAAGGGGTGAACTACTTTCTCATAGAGTTCTATGGGGAAAAGAAATTCCGAGCGAGCTCTGTGATTGGCTAATTTAAAAAAGAGGCGGCGTTTTTTGGGACCAATGGGAGAGCGAGCGACGCTCCTAGGGGTTTTCAAATGCAATTTTGAAATAAACTGTACAGGGCCGAAATCAAATGATAAACTACAGAAGTTGTCCCGATTTGTATATAAAATGAAAATTTATTATGGGGAAACGAAAAAAAATATTAATTCAATAAAATCATGTTTATTTCTTTTTTTTCAAAAATAGCAACGTGGGCCGTGACTAAAAAACTTATACTTTATTATTACAAATTCGTAAAACCATTATACCGTAGTCTTCAATAAAAACACAAGGGGATACTTATGTTTGGTTGCGGGGAAAAACCCGTTCAAGGACCGAGTCCTGTAGCCCCAAAAAGGTGATAGACAAAATTCCTGTGTCCATAAATTTCCCCATAGCCGCTGGAGAGACCATTCGTCGGCGCCCAAAGGGTGCATGAGGTCCCGTGTAGGTCCAGCGTGGCAGCTCCGCTCGGTCTTCCGAGTACTCCTTCGTTTGCCCAGAGTTCGGGCTTCTACACGGGACCTCTTTGCACCTTGGACGCCGACAAATGTCTCTGCCACGCGGCTATGGTGAAATCTTATGGACACAGGAATTTTGTCTATCACCTTTGGTGCTACAGGACTCGGTCTTGAACGGGGTTTTCCCCGCAACCAAACATAAGTATCCCTCTTGTGTTATATATTGAAGATTACGGTATAATGGTTTTACGAACTTGTAATACTAAAGTATACGTTTTTTAGTCACGGCCCACGTTGCTATTTTTGGACTGTTATATAACGGGATTGGAGACCGAATGGTGGTTGCCGTGGAGGGAGCTAATAAGCTATATAAAAAGTGGCAGTAATTTATATATTTCTTTATTTTCGTTATCCAAGGATCAATAGTATGGGTGCAACGAAAATAAAGAAATAAACATGATTTGATTGATGTAATATTTTTTTTTTCGTTACTCCCATATTATTATTCATTTTATATACACATCGGGACAACTTCTGTAGTCTTATCATTTGATTTCGGCCATGTACAGTTTTATTTCAGATTGCATTAGAAAACCCATAGGAGCGTCGCTCGCTCCCATTGGCCCCAAATAACGCCACCTCTTTTTAACTTAGCCAATCACGAGTTCGCTGGGGAATTTCTTTTCCCCATAGAACTCTATGAAAAAGTAGCTCGCGCTCTGATTGGCTAAGCTGGACGAGCCCCCGCTAGCTCAACCAATCAGCTCGTTTCTGCCTTTTTACTGTATTTTGAACTGTCCCACCTTTGATTTTGATTGGTCTATATTTCTCCATAGGTTATAATGGGACACTGTCGCTCCTAATCTGATTGGTTCAAACTTCTCCATAGGTTTTAATGGGTCTTTGTCGTCCTATTCTGTTTTGGCTGGCTTTGCCGACCAATGAAAAAGCGCTTAAACAATTTAAATTACTGTATTTCCCGGCAATCTCTATATTGCAATTTCCCCTATGTGCGCCGGTCTCGGCGTCAAACGCGTTGTTTGGGATTTAAGTGCTTTATTTTTAAAGAAGGTTTCACGCTTTATCTGATAATGTTTTACACTTAATAAAAATGATTTTTATATCTACTCCATGCCGCACGGCCGAGCGCCGAGATTGCATTGCGCCCTCCTCCATAACTACAATGGGAGAAGTACTCCGGGTCTGATTGGCTGGGATGGCAATTATAGACTCGCTCGGAAATTTTTTTTTCCCCAAAAAGAACTCTATGAAAAAGTCTGCGCTCTGTTGGCTAAACTGGACGAGCCCCCCTAGCTCAACCAAAAACGCTCGTTTTTTTTGCCTTTTTACTGTATTTTAACTGTCCCCCCCTTTTATTTTGTTGGTCATAAATTTTTCCTAGGTTATAATGGGACACTGCGCCCTATTCGATTGGCAATAGTTCTCCAAGGTTTTAATGGGAAAAAAAAAAAACTGTTGCTCCTATTCTGATTGGGTGGTTTATCCGACCAATGAGAAAAGGGTTAAACAATTTGAACACTTATTTTTCCCCGGGAATTCTTTAACCCCAAATTTCCCTTAGTTGCGCCGGTCTCGGGGACAATTTCGTTGTTGGGGTTTTTTCAATGTATGTTATAGAATTTTTAGCTCTTTTACAAGAATATTTTACACTTAATAAAAATGATTTTTTTAATCATACCCAGCCCCGGCGCTGAAGCCGAGATTGCATGGCGCCGATCTCTCCATAGACTACAATGGAAGAAGTAGCTCGCGCTTGATTGGCTGGATAGCCAAGCCCCCGCTAGCCAACCAATCAGCTCTATTCTGCATTTTTACTGTATTTTGAACTGTCCCGCCTTTGAATTTGATTGGTCAATAGTTTCTCCATAGGTTTTAATGGGTCTTTTGTTGCTCCTATTCTGATTGGCCGAGCTAGCCAAGCACCCCGGTAGCTCAGCCAATCAGCTCTTTTCCCGCATTTTTACTGTATTTTGAACTGTCCCGCCTTTGATTCTGATTGGTCAATAGTTCGCCATAGGTTTTTAATGGTTCACTGTCGTCCCATTCTGATTGGCTGGTTTCTGCCGACCAATGAGAATAGCTTTTTAGAATTTGAATTACTGTTTCCCCGGCAATTTCCAATATCCTAATTCTTGAATTAGGATATTTGGAAAGTGATTTTTTTTTATGTATTTTTTATTTTTGAGGTTTCAGCTCTTTTACTGAGAATGTTGAACGCCTTTATAAAGTCGATTTTTGATTCATACTCCGCACCGACATGTGGAATGATTTCTCGCTGTTTTCCAGCCTGTCTCGCATCGGAACAGATTTTCAGCGCAGTCCCGCACGGCGCCTAAGTCCTGCAACGCGCCATGTCCCCGCACTGTGCCCCACACACTGGCGAGGCGCAGGGAACTTTTCCCCGCTTTTACGAGCGCACCTCCTCGACGGTGAATCTTCGCGCAGCGCCGCAAATGCGCCTAAAGTTCCCGCATTGGGGCTAAAACAACTGAGCGAGGCGGGGGCGGACTTTACATAGGATGTTATGAGCGCGCCCCGGCCCCGACATAAATCAGGCGCAGATTTCGCCGGAAAACTAGCGGAAAAGCGCGCCCCGACCCGGCGAGCTTCATACATGTCGCCCTAATAATCTGTCATACTTTTTTATGCAGGAATGCAGCGTTCTCCTTCCTCCACACTTCTTGGTTAAACCAACAACTCTTTTGTTCTGTCATCAGATCAAAAAAAATTGTTCCAATAGCTTTCTGGCTTGTCCAGTTGATCCTAAGCAAAGTGCCGATGGGTGGTAATGTTTTTTTTGGGGAGCAGCAGCTTTCTCTTTGCAAACCTGCAATACATACCATTTTTATTCAGTGTCCTCCTGATTTGCTCTAATGAACATTAACAGTAGCTCATGTGACAAAGGCCTTTAGCTGTTTAAGAGCTTGTCCCCACGGCAGGTTTTTCAGTTGGTTTTACAGATGGTTTTCGGATTTGAAAACCATCTGTAAACCGACTGTAACCTTTTACATTATGTTAAATAGAAAATCAATGCAGCAGTCTACACTGCATGGATTTTCTGCCGGACAGTTTTTTACAGCACCGGCATTCCTAAAAAGTTAGAACATGTTAATTTTTCCGCTGGGTTTTTGGGCAGAAGATGTACATGTTAGTGGTTGAGAGGGACGGGTGAATCCGCAAGCTGCGGAGAGAACTGTCCTCCCAAACTACGAACAAGATGACAAAATACTGGACGGATTCTTTAACCCCTTACTGCCGGAGCCAGTTTTGACCTTTATGACAGAGCCCCGGTTTTAAAATCTGACATGTGTCAATTTATGTGAGAATAACTTTTTGACACTTTTAAATATCCAAGTGATTCAGAGATTGTTTTCTCGTGACGCATTGTGCCTTAAGTGAGTAATACATTTTGGTCCATACAATCCTTGTTTATTTGTGAAAAATATCAAAATATCATGAAAATTTGGAAATATTAGCAATTTTCAAAGTTCAAGAGTAAGACAGATAGTTATTCCACTCAATATAGTTTATAACTGGCATCTACCATATTTCTACTGTAGGGTGGCATAATGTTTTTAATTTTTTTTTTTTTTACCACATTAGGAGGCTTAGAAATTTAGAAGTCATTTTATACATTTTCAAGAAAATTTGCAAAATTGATTTTTTTTAGGGACCAGTGCAGTTCTGACATGGCTTTTAGGGGTCTGCATGTTGGAAACCTCCATAAATGACCCCATCTTAGAAACTAGACCCCTTAAAGTATTTAAAAAAGCATTTAGGAAGTTTGTTAGATATTTCACAGAAATTAAAGCAAAGAGGAGGTGAAATTTCAAAATTTCACTTTTTTTTGCAGATATTAAATTTGTATTCATTATTCACTGGAACACGGTAAATGTGACCAGGTAAATGCAGCTCAACATCAATTCCCCAGATATCCCATATGTGGCCCTAGTGCGCTATTTGGCTCAACCACAAGCCCTAGAATATGAGGAGCACCTACCGGACTCTGGGGTCTCATTTTCATTACGATTTTATTTAGGCGCCATTTCAGGTTTGCGGGTGCCCTTAGGTGCTAAAACTTAATAAACTCCTCTAAAAAGACCCCATATTGGAATTTATACCTCTTAAGGAAATATCCAGGGGTACAGTGAGTATATCGACCCTACAGGTGTTTCACAAATGTTTTTAGCATTAGGCTGTGAAAATGAAAAAAAATTATTTTTCCAATAATCTCCAATTTTAGCTGAAAAATTTTAATTTTTACATGGAATCCTGTAAAAAAAAGCACCACAAAGTGTGTTACGCAATTTCTTCCAAGTTCGGCAATACCCTACATGTGGGTGTAAACTGCTGTTTGGGCACATGGCAGGGTGTACAAGGGAGGGAGCGCTATTTGGCTTTTGGAACGCAGATTTTGGTGGGTGCCATGTCGCATTTGCAAAGTCCCCAAAGTACCAGAACAGGTGAAACCTTCCAGAAGTTGCCACATTTTGGATTCAACACCTCTCATGGATCTCATCTAGGGGTGTATTGTGCATTTTGGGTGCACAGGTGTTCCGTAGTTTTTTAGCGTTGGCCCATGAAAATGGGGAAAACCGCAGTTCCACCATTGTTTTTTGGGCTTCATTGTTTTTCACCATATGGGATAAATGACAGGATAACTTTACTATGGGGGTCAGTACAATTGCAATAATATACATTTTATATAGTTTTTTGTGTTTTATTACTTTTACACAATAGAAATCAGTTTATAAAAAAATTGCATTTTTATGTTGTCCTTCTCTGACAGCCATAACTTTTTTTATTTTTCTGTATACCGAGCTGATTAGAGGCTTGTTTTTTACAGGATGAGTTGATGTTTTTGTTGGCACAATTATGGGGTTCATATGATGCTTTGATCACTTTTTATTAAGGTTTTTATGATGCATTTTGAACAAAATACAGCAATCCTGGTAGTATTTTATATTTTTTACAGTAGTCGCCATGCTGCATAAATGACATGCTAGCTTTCCTCAGCAGGATGATATGATTACAGTGATACCCAATTTGTATTTTTTTTATGTTTGACTGCTTTTACACAATAAAAACGCTTTTATTCAAAAAGAAAACACGTTTTTGCATCGCCATAGTCTGAGAGCCATAACTTTTTTATTTTTCTGTGTACAGAGATGTGTAGGGGCTTGCTTTTTGTGGGATGAGTTGACATTTTTATTGGTATCATTCTTGGGGGGACAAGGCTTTTTGATCGCTTTTAAATCCGTTTTTTGGAAGGCAGGGTGAAGATACTGCAATCCTAGTAGTGTTTTTTATTTTTAATAGCGCTCACCGTGCAATATACGTGACAAGTCAGGTTTTCTCTGGGGGTGGAGACGATTACGGTGATACCCGTTTTTTATAGTTTTTTTTAAAAAGAAGGGTTTTTATTGTGTAAAACAATATTTATGTATCGCTGTCTTCTGATAGGCATAACTTTTTTATTTTTTCGTATGCAGTGCTGTGTAAGGACTTTTTTTGCGGGATGAACTGACATTTTAATTGGCACCACTTGGGTGTTGATGTGAATTTTTGATCAATTTTTATTTAATTTTATGTGCTGCGGGATGAACAAAAATCACAATTCTGTTACTGTTTTTTTTTCCTTCTTACCGGGGTTTACCGTACGGGTTAATTAAGGTGACAGATTTATAGAGTGGGTCATTACGTATGAGGCGTTACCAAATATGGGTACTTTATTTATTTTTGTAAAGGGGAAAAGGGCGGTGTATGTGTTTTTATTTTGTTTTTCGTGTTTGTGTTTTACCTTTTTAGACTTATTTTTTACACTTTTCCCCAGAGGAGAATTGTATGAGCGGAATTCAAATCGCTCAAACAAGAGGAGACCTGAACACAGAATTACTTCTGTGTACTGGTCTCCATGGTGGCTGTCAATCACCATGCCCACAATGCATTGTGGTCATGGTGATGTCACTGGACAACCCGAATGCTTTGCATCTCCACCGCTCGGTGCGCCGATCACAGGCAGAAGGAGCTCACTGATAGGTTGCGACATCGAAGGGTTAATCATATATACCGCTGGTCCCATGCTACAACCTTGCGATCTCCGCTTGTGAGCTCGCACGATCGCCATGACGTACCCATACGTCAATTTGCAGGAACCCCTAAGGGGTTAATCAGAATCCAGCAAGTATTTTAACCTGCCGTGTGGAGAAACTCTAAAGGTTATCTTGGGTTTCTTTGCAATCTATTACATGTCTTGCTTCTAGGGAGGGTAATAACACAGTCTGTCTGACTGGGGACTGGTGGAGTCCGAGCTCTATATAGATGGTTTTGCAACCTTTTCCAGCTGATGAGCATCGACAATTCTGCCTCTTGTCCTGATGTGTTGAGAAATCTATTACTACTTATTTAACTAAACCAGGTAATTCGCTCGTACTTGATCCCATTGGTTGAAAACACCTGACCCCAATTTCACTTTAAAATTATAATCATAAAAGATCGCTTACTTTCTCCGCTCATTGAATATTTTTGTCAATAAATAAATAACCAAGTCTGATATTTTTTAATTATTTGCTTGATTTGGTTTTCTTTATCTACTTTTAGGACTTGTGTGAATATCTGATGTAGTTTTAGGTCAAATTTATGTAGAAATCTAAAAATTCTGAAAGGTTCACAACTTTCAAGCTCCACTGTATATTTATTCAGTAGCTATTCTTTTAATCTACCATCAGTAGGACCTGATTGTAAGAGTTTAGAACCTCTTTGGTGTCTAATCAGGATGGTTTCCTGAGTGGGTTGTTTTCTCTCAGTTTTCCGCTTCTGCTATCAATATTATTGTAACTCTGTGTTGGGAACATGTGTCAGATAATCAGACATTCTGGATTATCGCGGGCTTGATTAGGTTTCCAAAGTTTTATGGGAATAGAGCTAAACTCCCCAGTGCCCTCTGTTTGATGTAGCAATCTTCAAGTTACATCTGACTCACTGAGCCTTAGAATGTGAAAAGGCTTCAAACCATGCCAGTTCATCTGCATACAGCTGTTTCGGGGTCTTGCCCCTCATCAGTGCAGAGTAGAACTCACTTTCTGGCGGGTTGAGAGGCATGGAATGGGGTGGGGGCTTAGAAGGGGAAATGTATCTCATTTGGGAGAAGCATCATGTCGGTGCGTGAGGATTTATCACCTTTTACACCTCACTGGATATTTCCAAAGACTTATGGGCTGAACTCCCCAGTTTCCTCTTTTGGATGCAGCAATCCTCAAGTCACATGTGATTCACTGAGCCTCACACATTAACCCTTCTGAGCTACACTCGATGCCTCTCACCTAGCCAGCCAGTAAATTGTACTCTGCAGTGACGAGGGGAACCAACCCGAAACAGCTGTATGCAGATGAACTAAACTGGCATGGCTTGAATCCTTTTCACAATGCAAGGCTCAACGAGTCAGATGTGATTTGAGGATTACTACATCCAATACAGGACACTGGATAGTTCAGCTTTCTTCCCATAAGCCTTTGGAAATAGGCAAACACCCAGTGGGATGTACAAGGCGATAAATCCTCACACACCGGCATGGTGCTTCTTCCCAATGAGATATTTAACCCCTTCTGAGGCTCAAAAGTTGAAGAGATTATCACTGAAACTAATCTTCTATACTTGCTGAGTAGCTAAAGTTGAAGAGTTGTAATTGAAACTTTGCTCTTTGCTTTCACACACAGAGTTTTTTGGACAAATGCCACTGTAGTTTTTGATGTATGTTTTGAGCCAATGCCAGAAGGGGATCCAAAAAGAAGAATAAGTATAAGTTCTTCCTTTATATTTCCCATTCCTTTTAAATCCACTCCTGGCTATGGCTCCAAATAATTCATCAAAAACTTAAGCAGTGTTTTTCCGAAAACTGCAGTGTGTGAAACCACCCTAAGCCCTAGGGTATGATAGGATTCTCTCAAATCTAAAACAATAATAAAATATTTCATAAATGTATATACAAACAAAAGGGAGAGAGGCAGGGACCGCACATCCTCAAAATATACACTCACCGGCCACTTTATTAGGTACACCTGTCCAACTGCTCGTTAACACTTAATTTCTAATCAGCCAATCACATGGCGGCAACTCAGTGCATTTAGGCATGTAGACATGGTCAAGACAATCTCCTGCAGTTCAAACCGAGCATCAGTATGGGGAAGAAAGGTGATTTGAGTGCCTTTGAACGTGGCATGGTTGTTGGTGCCAGAAGGGCTGGTCTGAGTATTTCAGAAACTGCTGATCTCCTGGGATTTTTCACGCACAACCATCTCTAGGGTTTACAGAGAATGGTCCGAAAAAGAAAAAACATCCAGTGAGCGGCAGTCCTGTGGGCGGAAATGCCTTGTTGATGCCAGAGGTCAAAGGAGAATGGGCAGACTGGTTCGAGCTGATAGAAAGGCAACAGTGACTCAAATAGCCACCCGTTACAACCAAGGTAGGCAGAAGAGCATCTCTGAACGCACAGTACGGCGAACTTTGAGGCAGATGGCTACAGCAGCAGAAGACCACACCGGGTGCCACTCCTTTCAGCTAAGAACAGGAAACTGAGGCTCCAATTTGCCCAAGCTCATCGAAATTGGACAGTAGAAGATTGGAAAAACGTTGCCTGGTCTGATGAGTCTCGATTTCTGCTGCGACATTCGGATGGTAGGGTCAGAATTTGGCGTCAACAACATGAAAGCATGGATCCATCCTGTCTTGTATCAACGGTTCAGGCTGGTCGTGGGGGTGTCATGGTGTGGGGAATATTTTCTTGGCACTCTTTGGGCCCCTTGGTAACCAATTGAGCATCGTTGCAACACCTTGTGGAATCTATGCCACGAAGAATTGAGGCAGTTCTGAAGGCAAAAGGGGGTCCAACCCGTTACTAGCATGGTGTACCTAATAAAGTGGCCGGTGAGTGTACATTGATCTAATGCTTCTCATCAAAAATTATAACCATTGCTGCTGGGGTGCTATGCTTGTGGGGTGGTCCAGCCTGGAGCTGGGGGGCCAGGCCTGGCAACCGTGGTGCTGCAGACCACTGGGTTGTGCCCCTTGCTTGTGTGGTTATTGCTGCGGCAGTGGCCGCCATGCAGTGCTATATCCATTAGTGTAGGGACCCACTTTAAAGAGGTCACCGTGAAGTGGCAAGCTGGCTTATACCGTTTGATCAAAAAGTATACTAAGAACCTCCTGTTCATTGTTATAATTTTTTGCTGAGAAGCATTAGATCAACGTATGTTTTGAGGATGTGCGGTCCATGCCTCTCTCCCCTTTTGTTTATATAAAATGTATATATGGTCAATGATGGTATAAGGTTTCCTATATGGTGGTTTTCCAAGGTATATGTCCTGGATTGTGTTTTCCACTGGACCTGAGTCTGGATCTATACTGGACCTGGCTTTCTTGTGAAGTTTCTGTAATGTACAATTCTTATCGCTTTTGCTCTGAGTTCACTTATAGTCCACATCTGTTTCTACTTACAATCTAATTATCGTACAGTATTTAGAGCATGTTTATTTCTTCTGCAATAAGGATCAATTTCAGATGTTGGAATGGAGTAAAGGATAACTTCAGGCAACAATCAAATTTTATATCTTAATTTCTCATCTGTCACTGTATTGTGTAGTGGACATATGGAAGAGATCCTCTACATTGCCACTAATCTGTCAAGGAAGTAAAATGTAATGGGTTTGGGTACTGTCTAAATTACTAGGGTTCCCACAAGGGAACTTTGAATTTACTGCTATATATGCACAGATTCTTAACTTGTTAGAGACTCCGGAGCAGAATGAAGAAACCAAAAGGACTAATATGACTGCATCATAAAGTCTAAAGATGCTCATACACCTTTATTTGCTGATGGTCGAAAGCTATTTTGGCCAACAGATGAAACTACTGACTCTTGGTTCAGCTGAGCATACATGTGTTTTCAATGGGAAGAGGGGAGTAAATCACTACAGGCACCTCTAGCTGATTTCTAGGGAGAATATCAGGAGCGGGCATTGAAATTCAAAATGCATGATTGTTTGAGTTTCATCAAGCCTCTATGCATATAAGACGATTCGCCGGTTCCACCACAATCTGTCATTTCAGCTAACTTTTCTCTGACTTGTAAGGAGGCCTTAAAGCAGGACAATTTACTCGACAACATGTGACTGGAGCCAGTTAGAATATTAAAGGGGTTGTCTCACTACATTGATTCATCTTATCTCAGTCCTGATTTCTTGGTTTCATTTTTGAATTCAGTGTTTACTGGCTTCTACCGGCCTTCAGCGATGAGCTGCTGAGGACACCAGGTCTGTAGCTATAGCTACCAGCACTGGCAGCCTATAAGCAGAGATAGGACAGGTCTGTAGCTATAGAAACCTGATGGGCTGATGCAGCCCATACAAGAGGGGAGATCTAGGAATAGGTAGGACACTGTTAATGGACACATGTTGCAAAGTGACTTGTTTTTGCAAGATCTTTAACATAAAAAGCAATCCTTGTAGTGAGACAACCCCTTTAAATCTTCTAGCTAAGTTTCAGCAAAGAGGTTGGGAGACTTTTGGGTAGAGGTATACAACTCGTAGCCAAGAACTCCATTTGATCCCTAGTTTCATAATGTGCAGCTCCCAATTACTACGCACAGACAGGTTTGTATGTGTTTCCTGGTGAACCAAAGTGAAGGTTGCTGAAAGACAGCTATATCCTTCTGATGGAGTAAACCATAGCTGTGATTAGATGACAGTTCTCTTCTCCTTCTATTGATCATACTGTAGGTATGAATGAAGATCTTGGAAGACACAGGCCATTTCTGGGGATATGCAGCATGTAGTGGTAAGCACTGTGTTGCTTGTAATAGTATAGAGACATTGTATGCTTGACACTTCTGAGGGGATAGACTCCCATTTTCCAGACATTTGGGAGTCCTAACAGTGGAACCATAAATGGCTTGCCATAAATATTTCAAATGGAAAAAGTCTAGTCATATTGTGACCCTTAACCATGGTACATTATGGCAACATGATCTTAAACTGAAATAGGTTGTACACTCCTGCTTTAACCCAGTCCCAACACAGTGATTTTTGGTGATGGCTTCTTTAAAAAAATCTTTTTGTATCTGCCTTCCAATGGCCATAGCATGGTAATTTTTTCATCTGCCTAGTGATATCAGTACTTGTCAAGTTGTGTTTTAATGGTACAATAGTACTATTTTATTGGTATAGATTTAGATGTCTTGGTCATTACTAACTGCATCTTCCAAGTAGTGTAGTGATCAGCTAGAACCACTGTAGGCTCAGCTCCTGAGCTCTGTCCCAATATTATGACATATGTGCATGTCAAATGTTGTAGAAGGGATTACGGCTATGGTCTAAGAAGGAAGTATGCAAAATAGTTCTCCTTTAGATCTCAGAAAAGTTCCTTCCAGTCAGGCTCAAACTGTTGGCCCCATAAGCATGGCAGACCTGAGGTTTCTTTTAAACTGCTTATATATCCTTGGGAGAAGCAGAAAGGCAGAGAGAAAGAGGCAAAAAGCAAGAGGCAGAGTATAAGAGACATGTACAGTAGCTGTAGGGTGGACTCCCAGAACCAACTCCACTGGCGGGCCCCATAATCAACTCTACTGTCAGGCCCTAGAATGAACTCTACTGTTGGACCCCAGAATCATCTCTACTGTCAGGCCCTAGAATGAACTCTACTGTTGGACCCCAGAATCATCTCTACTGTCAGGCCCTAGAATGAACTCTACTGTTGGACCCCAGAATCATCTCTACTGTCAGGCTCTAGAATCAACTCTACTTTTGGGCTCCAGAATCAACTCTACTATCGGGCCCTAGAATCAACTCTACTGTTGGGCCCCAGAATCAACTCCACAGGTGGGCCCCCAGAATGAAATTTCACTGGTGGGCCCTAGGCTCACCAGTTTGACACTGCTTCCAGTTCCTACTATAAGTGACTATATGAACATAGAAGTTGGTGAATTAAAAAAAGCACCACCATTGTGGACCTTGTTCACAGCTCAATAGCTGGACTAAACTGGGCCAAGCAGCAGGCATCTCTAGCCTTATATGCTCCTGGGAAAACTTGACAGGTGCATCTGATTGCTGAATAACAACTCAAAGATCTCACTGCTAAGGGAACACTTAAATGATACAGACGACACATTAGCTTGGTACCTGTTCAGACCAGTATGCAAAAAAACCACAGTGTAATGCATGGAGAGACTGCACAAATGCAAAAAATACCCATTAAACAACCACTCACACATCCTCAGGGCATGAGGGGGGTGGCTGCCGGTATTACAATTGCATATAGATAAAGCAATACATAAGGGTGCAAAACGTGTGGTGCACCATGCCGGCTTACAGCCTCTTAGTGACGCCCATGCTAACAGATTCAGCGGGCTGCCCAGCACCTCTGGGTATGCCACAACAAAAACATTGTTAAATAGTAGTCACTCTTAGCTCCCCAGCACTGTTGGGCAGATAAAAAATGTCATACTGGAAAAAATATTAAATATGAGGTATTAGTACCAGGGCAATTGTTATACCGGCAGCCACCCCCCTCATGTCCTGAGGATGTGCGAGTGGTTGTTTAATGGGTATTTTTTTGCATTTGTGCAGTCTCTCCATGCATTACACTTTGGGTTTCTTGCATACTGGTCTGAACAGGTACCAAGCTTATGTGCAGTCTGTATCATTTAAGTGTTCCCTTAGCAGTGAGATCTTTGAGTTGTTATTTAGCAATCAGATGCAGCTGTCAAGTTTCCCCAGGAGCATATAAAGCTAGATGCCTGCTCCTGGGCCCAGTTTAGTCCAGCTATTGAGCTGTGAACAAGGCCCACAATGGTGGCGTTTTTTAAGTAAGTAATGTCCCTTTTTTGTGTGAATTAAAAAGAGACCTAAATCCATCAACTTCAATCTTTAACAAACTCTAATCCAGCGAGACACAATAACCACCAATGAATGGCATAGATCAATTTTATATAGAATAAAATATCCTGTCCTGATCTTTGAAACGATCTCTGGGTTAATATTGTACAGTATTCTATACTGAGATTCTCCACAAAGATAGCTAATCTTTCCCTTAAATTATCCATTCCTTCAGCCTTAACCGCATCCTGTGGGAGAATATTCCATAACTCGTCTGTAAAGTAATGCTTGAACACTGTGTTATACAATCATTTGACATAAATCTCCTTTGACCACAAACAGTGATCATAAATTCTCTGTGGGGTCTGCAAACAAAATAACTTATTGGATATAAAGGATACTACATATCTATAAAGGCTCTCCAGCCTTCTGTCCTCTATATTTACTTTTGACACCAATGACAACCTTTCTTTTTAATTATACGGTATCTCACAAAAGTGAAAACACCCCTCACATTTTTGTAAATGTTGTATTATATCTTTTCATGGGACAACACTGAGGATATGACACTTTGATACAGTGTAAAGTAGTCAGTGTACAGCTTGTATAATAGTGTAAGTTTGGTGTGCTCTCAAAACAACCCATACTGCCTTAACTCGCTTGGGCATGGAGTTCACTGGAGCTTCACAGGTGCAGCCACTGGAATCCTCTTCGACTCCTCTATAACGATATAACAATGCTGGTGGATGTCAGAGACCTTGTTGTCCTCCACCTTCTGTTTGAGGATACCCCACAGATGCTCAATAGGGTTTATGTCTGGAGACATGCTTGGCCAGTCCAGCACCTTTACTCTCTTTGGCTCTAGCAAGGCAGTGGTCATTTTGGAGGTGTGTTTGGGGTCTTTATCATGTTGGAATACTGCCTTGTGGTCCAGTTTCTGCAGGGAGGGAGAATAGTCCTTTGCTTCAGTATGTCACAGTACATTTTGGCAATTATGGTTCCCTCAACACAGGACATGGTTCCAGTAATCTATGTCCTTTGTTTGCTAGTCATGCAGACCAATGCGGACCAATTTGATGCAGTGTGTGGTGTATGGTCTGAGCACTTACAGTCTGATCCCCCACCCCTTTACTTTCTGCAGCAATGCTGGCAGCTCTCATACGTCTATTTTGAAAAGACAATCTCTTGATATGATACTGAGCACATGCACTCAACTTCGTTGGTCGACCATGGCGAGGTATGTTCTAAATGGAACCTGTCTTGTTAAATCACTGTATGGTCTTAGCCCATACTTACCAACTCTCCTGAATTGGACCAGATGGTCCCACAAATTTGGGTCCCCTCTCACCCCCCTCTCCCCGAAGGGTCAGTGAAACCACACGCAGCCAAAAGGCTTTGGTGGGTTCTTTATGAAAAGTGGTGCCGGAGTAGCGCTAAAGGACACTGCCCTGGCTGCACTACAGGGGTTGCCCACCACAACTAGACTATAAAGCCTGTTTCCTGCTGCAGGTGGAGGGAAGGAGGCAGGAGACAGGCTGCAGGAGTTGTCTCCTGCAGCCCGTCCCCTGCCTCCTGGTGCTTGTCTTATGCCCCCTGTGGCCTGTCTTCTGCCCTCTCCAAAGATGCTGTAGGGGGAAGGAGACAGGCCGCAGGAGGCAGCAGTTGTCCCTTACTCTTATCTCCTGCCCCCTGCAACGTGTCTTTGGCTGTCACAGGGGGCTGTACACAGGCCGCATGGGCTAGGAGTTTCCCCCTTGTCTTCTGACCAATGTGGTCTGTCTCCAGTGGCTGCAGAGGGCAGGAGTTGCCCTCCTGTGTTCTTCCCTTTGCTCCCTTTCTCCTGCTCCCTGCATTTTGTCTCCAATGGCCAAAGAGGGTAAGAGACAGGCAGCAGGGAGCAAGAGTTTCTATCTGTCTCCTGCCCCCTGCAGTCTGTCTCTGGCGGTCGCAGAGAGTAGGAGACAGGACGCAGGGGACAGGAGTTGCCTCCTTGTCTCTTGTCCCTTGCTTCTGTATCCTGCTCCCTGCGGTATGTCTCCAGTAGCCGCAGTGGGAAGGAGATAGGCCACATGGGGTAGAAGTTGCCCCCTTGTCACTAGTTCCTTGCTCCTTCTCCCTGAGGTCTGTCTCCAGAAGCCACAGATGGTAGGAAACAGGCCACAGGGGCAGGACTTGCTCCTTGTCTCCTTTCCCTGTGGCTTGTCTCTAGCGGTTCCCTATAGCAATAGCCAACCCAGCCTCCAGGAAAGCTGGATGACACTCCATCACCCAAAGGTTGCACCCAGTTTTCCTGTCATGGAAAGCTGGGTGTTACCTGTGGGCAATGGGTGTCATCCAGCTTACCTGAATGCTGAATAGGCTATCCAGTCTATGTACAGTGGGGAAAATAACTATTTTGCAAGTTTTCTCACCTACAAAGAATTGAGAGGTCTGTAATTTTTATCATAGGTACACAACTGTGAGAGAATAAAAAAAAATTGAGAAAATCACATGGTACGATTTTCAAGTAATTAATTTGTATTTTATTGCATGAAGTAGTAATTAAATATTTGATTCAATAAAAAACAGAACTTAATATTTTTGTCACAGAAAGCTTTGTTTCCTATTACAGAGGTCAGATGTTTACTATAGTTCTTGACCAGGTTGGCACACACTGCAGCAGGGATTTTGGCCCACTCCTCCATACAGATCTTCCCCAGATATTTCAGATTTCGGGGCTGTTGCTGGGTTATGTTGAGTTTCAGCTCCCTCCAAAGATTTTTGATTGGGTTCAGGTCTGGAGACTGGGTAGTCCACTCCAGGACCTTGAATTTCTTCTTACATAGCCGCTCCTTAGTTGCCCTTACTGTGTGTTTTGGGTCAAGACCCAGCCTTGACCCATCTTCATTGCTCTTACTGAGTGAAGGAGGTTGTTGGACAAAAGCTCGCGATACATGGCCACATACATCCATCCTCCCTTCAATACGGTGCAGTCATCCTGTCCTCTTTTCAGAAAAGCACTCCTAAAGTATAATGTCTCCACCCCCAAGCTTCACGGTTGTGACAGTGTTCTTGGGGTCATACTAATCCTTCTTCTTCCTCCAAACACGACAAGTGGAGTTGATACCAAACAGTTCTATTTTGGTCTCATCTGAACAAAGGACCTTCTCCCATGCCTCCTTTGGATCACTCAGATGGTCATTGGCAAGACTTCAAATGGGCCTAGACATGTGCTGGCTGGAACAGGGGGATCTTGCTTGCCATACAGGATTTTAATCCATAATGGTGTAGTGTGTTACTAACGGTAATCTTTGAGTCTGTGGTCCCAGCTATCTTCAGATCATTGACCAGGTCCTCCCGTGTAGTTCTGGGCTGATTCCTGACCTTTCTCAGACATCCTTAACCCATGAGGTGAGATCTGTCATGGAGCCCCAGACCGAGGAAGATTGATCGTCATCTTGTGCTTCTACAATTTTCTAATAATTGTGCCAACAGTTGTTGCCTTCTCACCAAGCTGCTGCCTATTGTCCTTTAGCCCATCCCAGCCTTGTACACGTTTAGAATTTTGTCCCTTGTGCCATGGCCATGGTGGAGAGGTTGGAGTGTGATTGATTAAGTGGATGGGTTTCTTTTATACAGATAACAAGTTCAAATAGGTGCAATTAATACAGGTAATGAGTGCAGAGTAGGAGGGCTTCTTTAAGAAAAACTAACAGGTCCATTTTAGGTGATCAAATACTTCATGCAATAAATCCAGCTAAATTATTTAAAAATCATAAAAATGTGAATTTCTGGATTTTTTTAGATTCTCTCTCTTACAGTTGAAGTATACCTTTGATAAAAATTACAGACCTCTCCATTCTTTGTAGGTGGGGAAACTAGCAAAATCCCAGTGTATCAAATATTTATTTCCCCCACAGTATATGTGTAATGTTTCTGTTTACAGGTTTCCATTTGGACTACTTTGGATTCGGTGGACTACAGTGGATCAACCTTGGATGTATTTTTTTTAATAAAATGGTTAAAGAGGGTTGTTAGCAGGTAGTGTTTATTTAAATAAAAGTTTTTTTGTGCAATTTGTGTCTGTTTTTTTCCCCATTTAATTCTGACAGATGCCTATCTATTACTATTGCTTGGGCTTTGTGTCAGCCAGCGGTGACCTGTGGCCTAACCCCGTGTCACTATTAGGGTGCGTTTACACAGCAAAGACCAAATACCGGTCAGAAATGACGACTGGTATTTAGTCTGTTTTTTGTATGCGGGGGGACGGCTTTTGTCCATGGTTTGCGGATTCAAGCCCTCCCCCTTTGCACCCACATGTTCATGTTCTGCCCGAAAACTGGGCAGAAGAATGAACATGTTCTAAGTTTTTCGGAACGCTGGCGGTGTAAAAAAAACGTCCGGCGGAAACTGGGGGAGCGTTGTTTGTCATTTTTCTGATGGTTTGTAAAACCGCAAAAAATCTGAAAAACCGACAAATAACCTGTGCTGTGGGGACAAGCCCTTACCCCAGTACTCACTGCACCAAGAGTACTGGGAAGAGCCAGGTAACCATAAAAAGCAGACCCTCAAATTTGATGGTCCACTTCTGGGGCAGCTAAGGGCTGGTCATTTTTATAGGGGGAAGGGATCAGTATCCATGGACCTTCCCATTCTGATAATAGCAGGCTGCAACTGTCAGCTTTACCTTGGCTGTTCATAGAAAATGGGGGGATCCCACATATTTTTTTACTGAAAATTGTTTAATGAAAAGTTTAAACTTTATTTTTTGCCCTTTTTTGGATTTAAATAAATAAAAAAATTTTTGAAAAAAAAAATTTGATGCGGGGTTCCCCAAATTTTCCATATCCCACCAAAGGGAAAAAACCCAACAGTGAACCGATAATATCAGAAGGGGAAGTTCCATCTTTACGGTCCCTTCCCATTCAAAGAAAAACACCCCCAGCCGCGCGCAGGAACTTCAAAATTAGAGGGCCCACTTCTGATCGTTACCCCCCGGCTTTTCCCCCAGTACCCGGGTGCTTTGGGTTCGGGTAATATGGACAGGGGATTTCGTGTCAACCTTGGGGTGTAAAAAACCCCCCTGCGGCGACCCCCAAACCCCAATGATAGAAAAGGGAGAAACGTCTGTCAGATGCCTCCATTATTAACACTGCAATAAAATGGGAAAAAGACCACACAAAATACCTGTTATTTAAAAAAAAAACCCTGAAAATCAGCCGTCGTTGACCATTTTTTTTAAAGAAAGAAATTTGCAACGCTGGCCGATGTAGCCCAATGAGTCCGACATAGCCCAAAAAGGGGAAACCTGGATAAAAAAAAAAAACACTGCAAAAACATGACGTACAAACCCCAACCCTCCCCCTCGAAGGGGTTTACGGGGTAATTGAAACCTGCAAAATTTTAATTCTGGGGGGCCCAAAAGCTGCGGTACAACCCTCCGGGGGGAGGGGCCCCTCTCCCTCCCCCAAAAGAATTGAGACTGAAAGCTTTGCCTGTACCCTCCTCCTACCCCTCCCCACCAATGGTTTTTCATCAAAAGTCCCAACGCAAAATCAACCTCCCCCCTATAAACCCTATAAACCCCCCCCAAACCAAACCCCCAAAACCCCCTTTTATTTTCCCCCCAATCACCCCCCCCACCTCCACCTAACCCCCCAAAAACCTCCCCCACCTACCCCCCCCAAAACCCCCCCCTTTTACCCCATCTAACACCCCATACCCCCTCATACGACCTTTTTACCCCTCCCCCCCCTGCACCTATCACCCGTAATCCCCCCACCTAAAACCCCAAATGTAGAGTTTGTACAGAGGGGGAGCACAAGTAGAGAAATGCTGGAAAAATGTACATTTTTAGACGTTTGTGTACTAAATTCTTCAGGGATGAGTCATGGCCAGGAAAATTTAAACAGGGTGCTCTCGAAAAGATGGAGAAAAAAATTGAAAAGAACAACTCCTCATAAAAAGAAATCTCCTTTGAGTCCCTAATGAAAACGGGCACTATATCACTTAAAAATCTGCACAGCCTTTTAAACACGGGTACCCTACAACTAAAAGGGCACTATGGGGCGGTATTATAAGGGGGGCAAACCGGGTTTTACACGGGTTTCTACCATAGAGGGGTCACTGTATGGTGTAAAAAAATTGTTTGTAGTTTTGTCACGGTGGTCCCGCAGCCCCTCCCCCGGGCTGCGGGGGGCCTCGGCTGTCCCCTTTTTCGGGGTCCCCCCGGGGTTCCCTCCCGGGTCCCGGGGGGGTCGGGCCCCCGGCCCCCCCCCTTACCCCCTGCGCTCCCGATTCCACTCGCCCCTCCGGGCCGGGCCCGGGCTTTGCGGGGTGCCCCGCCCTTAGGCGGCGCGCGCCGGCCCCCTCGGGTTTTAAAAAAGGGCCAAAACCTCATTAAGGGTTTTAAGGCTGGCAGGGACCCTTTTTAAAAAACCCCCTTTCCTTTCCCCGGGTCCACCTTTCCCCGGATCTTTAGTGCCGTTCACCCTTTAGAGAAAGCGTCTTCTGCCTCTTTCCCCTTGACTTCCCTGTCCCCAAACCCTTTTTCCCGTCCTAAAATCCGCCCACAAAACCGTTCCCCGCCTGCCCTGACCTCCGGGCCTTTCCCCGATTTCCCGCCACGTCCTCACGTTTCTGTCCCACGCACGGCCCCTTGGCCCCAAACCGCAAGCAAGTCACCCCAAAGGGGGGCCCCGGTAGTTCCCCCACCCAAGCAATCCACCCCGCTTTGCGCGGGCTCGGGTAAAAACCCCGGGTTCAAATTAACCCCGCCCCCTGGAAGGCTTACCCCAAACGTTTGGGGTTGGTCCACCCGGATCCCCAACCCAGCATTCTTTACAGTAAAAATCCGGCCATGGGATCCCCCAAGGTCCCTTTTTTGCCCGGGTAAAACCACCCACTGCGAAAAGGGCCCCCACATCACAAAAAACAAAGCGCAACAACCCCAAAGCGGGTTTAATTTATTTTTCCCCAAAGCGCCCAGCTCCGGGCTAACCAACACCGCCGCCCCGCCCCCTGGGCGACGCCTACCGCCAGCACCTGGGACTTCTCGGCTGCGCCCCCCACTACCCCCCCCAATTTTGGAAGGGGACTCCAAACTTTTGCGGGGGTTTTAAATTACCCAGTGCCCGTTGCACGTTGAGTGTTTTGGCTGGAAAAATTATCCCACTAAAAATTTTTCCCCAAAGGGTTTCCCCTTCGTGGCCCGGGTCGCTGTCCGGGAAGGCTCTAGTTTGGGGGCCACCCCCCCCCTTTGGGCCCCCGGGGCCGGATCCGGTCCCCGGACGGACCTACAGGCTTTCCTCCAGATTTTCCGCAGTGTCTTTAAGCCCGGCAGGGGGCCCTTCCTGGGCAGAGCCCCGCTCTACTGAATCCTTCGCCATGGTGACCCCCTTCTGGGGCGACTACGCAGCCAATGTCCACTTTTAAAAAGGGCCGGGCCCGGGCAGATTTAAAGGGGCCGCCCAGGGGCCAAGAAAACCCGCCTCTCTAAGCGAACGGGCCCACCTAGCCCCCACTCGATCAAATTTTCGCTTCGCCAGCGAAAAAGAGGAACTCACGCCGGGAACGGATCTCGCCCGACCATGCCTTTTTGCCTCGCCGGGCCCCCGGGTTTTTCCAAAGGCCACAGCCCCCTTTTTTCCACTTCCAACCAGTGAAAAACCCCCTTCAGGGGCCCGGGGCAAATCTGTCCGAACAGGACTGCCCCCGGCCGTCGGCAGAAAAAGGGGGCCTTTTACTGCCCAACCCCCGGATCCCCTTTCCGAAATGGTCCCCTTCCCCCACAGCGGCGGGAAAACCCCGCACCTAGGGCTATTGGGAGAGGCATCCCGGGTGTAAACCCATTTCCTCTCCACCCCCTTACAATGGAGGTTAAAGGTTTATGGGGTTTCCGGGAAATCGCTTTGGGGTGCCCCCCCTTTTCGGGCCCCCGGATCCCCCCCGGGGAACTTTTTTCATGCCCCCCGGTGCCCCCGTATCGCCTTTTTTTGGTGACCTCTGGAAAACCCCCTGGTGACTCCCCGTGAGGGGCGAGCAATTTAGTGGGGCCCCTTTCGGAAACGTGACCAAGCCCCGGGTCCCTCCGCGTGGGGCCTTAAAACAAGGAGGAGATCACCTTCTAAACGTCCCCCTTTCGGTCGTCCTCAGCTATCCTCTTTGGGACTTCCGGGGCTAAAAGCTCCATCCCCGCCCTCGACTGGAAAACCGGGGGGGGTTCCCAACGTTTGGGGGCCTCCGACTGCCAAATCCGTCCCCCAAAATTTCCCCCGGGGCCAGCCCGGGGCCTTTCCCATCCATCAGCTTCCCCGGGTCCCTCCGGGCCCTTCCCCGCTGAATCCCCGGGACTACGGGACTTTTTTTTCGGAGAAACGGCTAAAATCCCTTCCCCCCTAAACGCCCCTATGACGGGCCCATTGACCCCCTTTCCCCTGGGACCATTCCCCCCCGGGGAAAATTTTAAACCCTTTGTCCAAAACCCGAGCCCCCGGCCTGTGGGCCCAAATATCCGTGAGAACCTAAAAAAGGGGGGTTTTAAAACGCAAGTCCCATAAACCCGCCGGACCCCCGGGTTTTTTTTTCGTACAGAAGAAGGAGGGTTCCCTCCGTCCTTGCCATCGACTCCCGGGGCCTGAACCAGTTTTTTTTTTTTTTAAAAACCCGTAAAAAAAACCGGTCCCCTTCCCTCAAATTTACGGAACTTTTTTAACCGTCCCGGGACCCAAGGCCCTTTCCCCAAAATTGGACCTGCGGGGGGCCAATACAATCTCATCGGGATCCGTGAGGGAATGAGGGGAAGACGGCGTTAAATACCCGCGACGGCCATTTTGAAAAACCTTGAAATTTCCATTGGGCTTACAATGCTCCCGCTTTCCTTTCAGGAGTTGGGTAAACGACATCTTCGGGGACCGCTCTACACGTGTGTCATCGTGATCTGGACACATCCCGGTTTTCCTCCCCCGACCTCCGGGGCCCCTCTATCACAGGTGCGCCTATCCCCCAACGGGCCTTTTGCAGCAACCGCCCTTTTCCCAAATTAGAAAGTGCGTGTTCCCCCAACCCAGTCCCCCCCCCTTTTCCCCGGTTACATCGCTCCGACCGAGGCCCCGCAAAAAAGGATCCCACAAGCTGTCTGCTATCTTTCAATACCCCCGACCTTTGGGCTTTTTGAGCCATAAAAACGTTTTTTGGGGTTTTCCAAATTTTTATCGGCAGTTTATATCCCACTTCTCTACACTGGTGGCTTTCCCAAATTTTGGCTCTCCCCCAGGAAAAAAAGCTAATCCCAAATGTTGGCCACCCCGCGGCCCCAAAGAGCCTTCTCAGATTTTTTAAGCGGCCTTTGCTTCCGCACCTATTTTGTCCAACGCCCTGATCCGAGAAGCCTTCTCTCTGGGGGTGGATGCTCTGGGGGGGGCCCCGGGGCTTTCCTTTCTCCAAAAAAAAGGGGGCCCCAAAGGGGGGGAACCCCCACCTGCGGCTTTTTTCCCAAGACCCTTTCTCTCGGCGAGAGGAAAATATGCTATTGGGGGCCCCAGAAATACTCGCTAACAAGATGGCCCGGGAAAAGTGGCGACATCTTCTGGAGGGAAACTCGTCAAACCTTTTGAGGGATATACTGGGTCAAAAAAAATCTTCAGTACCTCCCCCTCGGCCCAGCGCCCAAAAACCCCCGGGAAGAAAGCTGGTCCTTTTTTTTTTCAAAATTTTTAAATTCCGGATCCATTTTTCGCCCAACCCCAAAAGAACATCCCGGGGAGATTTACCTCTCGGCGCACCCCACCTTTCCGGGGAGGAGCCCCAGCCCCCCCAAAACATCATACCTCCCGGGAAAAGCCTTACCCAGCAGCACCGCCTCCTTCGGGAGATACCTCCCCGGGAAGACCCCACGGCCCCCCTTCCCTGGCGCAAGAGAAAAAACCTGAAATTTGGGGGCACTGCTCTTTTTTGGCAGGACATCCGGGGGGCCCCCCAAAAACCCTTCCAGCGTATTCTGTTCTACTGGGGCCAGGACGGGAAAGATATTTTAAAAGGACTTCGTGGTGCCTGTGCTACTTGTGGGCCCAATAAAAGGGGCCCCGCCACGGCCCCCCCCGGGGTGCTGCGACCCCCCCTACGCCCCTTTCCAGGTTCCCCCTGTGGCGAGGGGTTTCATCACCGACCTTTCCCTCCTCTTCCCGGGAACCCCCGCCCAAACTGGGCCCCTTACGGATAGGTTTTTTTGAAGATTTCCCCACTTTGTCCCACCGCCCGGTTTTCCCTTTCCCCCCAAATCTTTCCCCCCCTGTTCTTTAGTCCCCATCTTTCCCTTGCACGGTCTGCCCCAGCACAACGTTTCGATCGTGGGGTGCAGATCGGTCCAAGTTCTTTGGGGGGGCCATTTTTGCTCCCGAATGTGGGTGAAGTTTGACTTCTCTTTTGTCTTACCATTTCCGGGAATCTAACCGGCCAGGAAAGAGAGTCAAAACCCGATTTTGGGCATTACTTCGTCACCAATTTTTTCTGCTCCCCCCAGGGTGATTTGGGGCCACCTCCTACCCTTGGGGCCCAATTTTCATACAAATTTGCCCAGATTCAAGGGCCCCCCAAGGCGCGTCTCCCTTTTTTTTTGTATAAAGGTCGGAAACCCCCCCCCCTCCTCCTTCCCCCCCTGTCCCCTCCCCAGGTTTTCCCCCTGTTTGGAAAGCCTTGGTCCCCCACCCATCTGGGAACGGGGGCAAACTCGTTTTAGTCCCCTTTTAAACGTGCTGCTGCCCTAATTTAAGGCTCCCGGCGGGCAAAAGAGGGGACCAGCTCCAACCTTTTCCCCGGGGACAAAAATCTGGGGGTTTTTTTTCCCCCAAATTTCAGGTTAAAAATCCCCGTTTTCAAGCTTGGCCCGCGCTTCCCGGGAACCCTTTTTAAATCCGAGCCCCAAATTTAAACCAAATGGCGTAAAAGGCCCCCAACTCCCCCCAAATATCGGATCCCCAATTCTTTTCATGTAAACCCCCTGAAAGCCCGTCGTGTTTTAAAAAACCCCCTTTTTTCCAAAAAGTAGCCTCCCCCCACCGAGTCCCCTAGCCTCCAACATATTTGCGGTCAAGGAGATCTTGGGAAGAGTCGGTTAAGGGGGAAACGGGAATTCTTGGTTTTTTTGGGTGGAACGGTCCGAAAGGAAAGATCTTGTAGCCTGAGGGAAAAAACCCGGCCGCGGCTTCCCTGTTGTCCCCTTTTCCCCCGAACCAGAAGGGGGAGGGGGCCCCAAGGGGGGGGGACTGTCACGGGGGTCCCCCCACCCCTCGCCCGGGCTGCGGGGCCACTCGGGGCGTCACCCATTTGGGTCCCCACGGTCCCTGCCTTCCCGTTGGGGCGGGGCCCCGGGTTCCCCCCTTAAACCAACCGCCTCCCCCATCCACCGCCCCTGGGGCCCGGGCCCCGGGGGCGCGTTTCCCTCGCCTTAAAGGGGCCCGCGCGCGCCGGCTCCGGGGGTTTAAAGGGCCATACGCTCATTATTGGTTTAAGGCTGGCAGGGGGACCCTATTTAAAAACCCCTTTCCCTTCCCGGGGCAAACCCTTTTCCCGGGTTTTTTAGGGGCCGTTCACCTTTAAAGAAAAACGTCTTCTGCCCCCGTTTTCCTGACTTTCCGTGTGCCGAAACCCTTTTTCTCCCCCTGGGAAACCTGACCATGAACCGTTGCCCCCCCCTTTCCTGACCTCCTGCCTGTCCCCCCACTTTCCCCCTACGGGCTCACGATTTTTGTACCAAACCCACCGCCTTTGGGTGCCACCCGCAACAAGTCACCCAGTGGGGGGGGACCCGGTAGTTCTCCGCCGCAGCAAGTCCATCCCGCTTTGCGGCGGGCTCTGGTGAAAACCGGGTTCTACTTAGACTCCGCCCCCTGGTACGGCTTACACCATCGCTTGCGGTGGTCCAGCGGATCCACTACCAGCATTCGTTACAAGTATAATGGTTTAGTTCCAGGCATGGGGTATTTCCCATCTCTCCTGAATGCTGAGTAGGCTCTCCAGTGTTCAGGAAAGCTGGGTGACAACAAACCCCTCAATTAGCTTTTGTCTAGAGCCGTTATACATTTGGGTGTAGTAGATGTGACCTTTTGTATAGGTGTGTGGCTTGATATAAAGTGGGCATGGTCTATGTACATTTTTGGGGCGGCACTCTACAGGCACCCCAGCTCGAGATCTCACTGATGGCCACTTTTAAAGTTGGAAAGTATGTCTTAGTTGCCATACTGCAGCTGAGTATCAGGGTGTTCACAATCTTCCTATAGCCTTGCCCATTTTTATGTAGGTAGACAGTTCTTTGCCATGAACTTACAGTGACCAGTATGATAGAATGTGATATCGATTAGTGTTGAGCGATTGCGTTGGCTATCGAGATCGATCGATAGTCGATAGTCGGCCACTATCGATAAGGTTTTTCGATAGTGAGCATCGATTATGCGCGATGACCATTAAAGTCTATGGGAGAGCAACAACACCTTCATTGTTACAACCCAAACAAGGCTGGAGAAGCTGAAATTAACATCCACAACAGTCCCAAAAGTGCTACATCCCTTTGGCAAAAAACCACTTAGGTTATAAAAGTCACAGAAAAAAATCCACAGACCATTTTTCTAAACCCTGTCTTGGGTTCCACAGCCTGACCCTTAAACCTGCATCACCCACAAATTAAAAAGTGACAGAAGGCAGTATGATTTGAACCATCATGTTACTTGAAAATGGACATTGAATATCCCTGTCCTGGAAACGCAGCCCTGAGCCCCAAACCTGCATGCCCCCACATTTAAAAAGTGCCGCCCAAAAAGGGGTCTTTCAACCACCATTTTAGTTTCACTGGACATTGACTATACCTGTCCTGGGCCACGGCATGAGCCCCAAACCTGCATGACCCCCACCTTTCAAAAGTGCGGAAAAAGGAAATCTTTCAACCACCCCTTTTTTGTTTCACTGGACATGACTATACCTGTCCTGGGCCACAGCATGAGCCCCAAACCTGCATGACCCCCCCACATTTAAAAAGTGCCGGAAAAAGGAGTCTTTCAAAACCCCCATTTTTTGTTGAAACTGGACATTGACTATACCTGTCCTTGGCCACAGCAGAGCCCCAAACCTGCATGAACCCCCACATTCAAAAGTGCCGGAAAAAGGAGTCTTTCCCCCTTTT